>CM076578.1:1241044483-1241108751 GCA_034641835.2 Pinus albicaulis
TGACACGGACTTGCAATCCACCATACCAAATCTTTCCAGAAGTTTCACAATATATTTTCCTTGAGAAAGGAAAATCTCTCCAGGTCTCTCCCAGACCTCCAGGCCTAGGAAGTAGTGCATCAGTCCTAGGTCCTTCATCTCGAACTCAGCAGCAAGCTCCCTCTTGCATTGATGAATGAGAGGGTCAGCACCTGTCAGGAAGAGGTCGTCCACATACAGCACCAGAATGAGAGGCTTCCCCTGGACAACCTTGAAGTAAAAGTTCGGATCAGCATTACTTCGAGTGAAGCCCAGCTTCATCAAGTAGCTATCTATCCTCTCGTACCAAGCTCTGGGTGCTTGCTTCAACCCATAGAGGGCTTTCTTCAACCTGCAGACATGAGTGTCCCGATCCTGGACTTCGAACCCCAGAGGTTGCTCCACATATACCTCTTATTTTATTGCACCATGCAGAAAAGTGGTCTTGACATCCATCTGATGAAGACTCCATCCTTGCGTAGCAGCAAGGGCTATGATTGATCGAATGGTGGTATATCGTGCCACAGGTGCAAATATGTCATCATAATCTATTCCTTCCTTTTGAGAGAAGCCACGGGCAACAAATCTTGCCTTGAACTTTTCAGCACTCCCATCAGATCCATGTTTGATCTTGTAGAGCCATTTCGCGGTGACAACCGATTTGTCCTTCGGTCTCGGGACCACATCCCAGACATCATTCTTCATTATGGACTCATATTCTTCGTGCATAGCATCCTTCCAAACTTGATGCTTTACGGCTTCCTCAAAAGATCCAGGTTCAGATTGTACAATAGTACTCATGGCGGCTAGATACCCTTGGTATCTACACGGCTTCTTGCTTTCTCGGAATGTCCCCCTTGGGGCAGCATGACCCTCAGCATCTTCGAGGGTGTCCCCGAGCCATGATGGTCTCTTTCCCAGTGAAGGAGATGGATCGATAGGGTCCATTGGTCCTTCAATATCAGGCATTGTCTCATCCTGCGGTTCTTCTTGATTTCCAAGCCTTTCTTCATGATTTTCTTCAGATCTTGGAAGATCTACTACTTTCTTCAGGGAAGCATCTTCGTCAAAAGTGACATCATGGCATATCTCTACTTCCCTTTGACCAGGTACATAGATTCTATAGGCCTTAGAAGTTTCACTGTAGCCCACAAACATTCCTTTCTTCCCAGAAGCATCCAGCTTGCTTCTTTTTTCTTTTGGCACATGAAAATAAACAGGACATCCAAAAATTCTAAAATGTGAGACATCAGGTTTCTTACCAGTGAAAACCTCTTCGGGAGTTTTGGAGTCCAAAGCGGAATGAGGGCATCGGTTTTGAATGTATACAACAGTATTTGCAGCTTCTCCCCACAGAAACTTCGGTAGACCTTGGTCACATAGCATGGCACGGGCAGCTTCCACAATAGTCCTATTCTTTCGTTCAGCAACACCATTCTGCTCAGGAGTATAGGCAGTAGTAGTCTTCCTCTTAATGCCAGCTTCTCTGCAAAAGTCCTTGAACTCATTTGAGTCATATTCAGTGCCATTGTCGGTCCTCAAAATCTTGATCTTATTTCCTGTCATATTTTCCACCAAGGCTTTGAAGGTACGGAACCACATGAAAGCCTCATCCTTCTTCTTCAAGAAGTATATCCAGGTTTTGCGGGAGAAGTCATTAGTGAATGTCATGTAGTAGGAACATCCTCCCAGGGATGTCACGGGCAACATACCAGATAGATCAGAATGGACCAGTTGCAAAATATCAGATGTCTTTGTGATACTTGAGGGGAAAGGTCCCCTTGTATGCTTTCCTTCGGCACAACCCTTACATACACCTTCATGATTATTTCCAAAGTCGGGCATCCTTGTCACCACCTTCCTTGCTTCAGGAAGGGCCTTGTAATGAAGGTGTCCAAACCTTCGGTGCCATAGTTCGGTTTTTCGGATAGTATCACATGTCATAGCTCCTAGAGGACTTCCTTCAACTTGATAGAGTGTACCAACTCTAAAACCAATCACGATAGCTTCCTTGAGATTCTTTTTCCACATGCGTACTTTTCCATCAATGAATGCCACATTGAAGCCTTTGTCTTCAATCGCTGATATAGACACAAGGTTCTTCTTCAATTTTGGTACATAGAGTACATCTTGCAAATGTAGGACTTGTCCTTGAGACAAGTGGAGGGTCACAGTCCCTGTCCCTTTCACGGGATATGTGGCATTATCTCCAAGGATAATTTCCAAATTAGTATCCTTCTCAACCATTTCAGAGAGTGCTTCCTTGAACCCAGTGATGTGTCTTGAGGCACCACTAGCTATCAGCCAGACATCCTTAGTGTCGGGCGGAGATGCAGCAGAGAGAGCAGATACAAGAATATATTCATTTCTTTTATCAACAGCATTAGACTCCTCATACCTGGAGTTTCTAGACCTTTTAGAAGGTTGATTGTTTCCACCAGAGGGAGCCTTCCTCTTTCCTTTGGATCTATCGTTTCTTTGATTCCCATTCCTCCGGTTGTTGTTGTTGTCATCACTATCGGGAGAATCCTTCTTGAAGGGACATTCTCTAGCATAGTGACCAGGCCTATGACAAGTGAAACACTTACCCTTCTTTCCTTGGGCCCTTGTTCTTCCTTTGTTCTTAGGACCACTAGAGTTCTTCTTTCTAGAATGAGCAGCATAGGCAGCATTTCTGTCATTTTCGAATTCCTTCATTCTTGTCTCTTCTTGCATACATCTAGACAGTAGCTCGTCAAAGTTAGGAATTGTACTATTATTGAGAATGGTGGTGGTGAATACTTGCCATTCATATGGGAGTCCTCCAAGTGCGGTGAGTACCATCTCACGATCGGCTATTGTCTCCCCAATAGCCAGCAGATTGTTCCTAATCTCGGTCAATTTCAGAAACAATGTTTGAACAGACTCATCCCTGCCTTTCTTCAGATTCTTCAATTGATTCTTGAAGAATAGCACTTGGTTCACATTGTTAACTTGGAACATTAGGATCAATTTTTCATACATTTCTTTGGATGTGCCCAACTCAGAGATGTAGGCTACCAGACTTTTATGAATGGATTCCCTGATCATCAACTTTTCTTTGATCTCCCCTTTCTTATACTTGTTTTTAGCAGCAGCAGTAGCATTGGATGGAGGTTCTTGTATCTTACCCAATACATGGTCCATGAGATCATGGTCTTCCAATTTGAGATCTAATATCATCTTCCAAGCATGGAAGTCATCTCTTCCAGTAAGCTTGTCGTTCTCCTTGAATTCATAACTTGTGGAAACCATTTTCTTAGATGGTGATTACTAAAGTTAGGGCTTGTCTTCACCTCACCTCTGATACCATGTAAATTTTTGTAGATGTTCTATGCTTGATGCAACTTTAATTTTATTACAGCAATCACCCAAACAGTTAAGTAAAATGCTGATAGAACATATCAGTGGATCTGTAGAAGACAAACCAGAAACAGGAAAAATGTGATGGTGCGTTACGGTGGTCAACAGGATGCTTCAACCAGCAAAGTCTTCTTGATCAGCCAACCCAGAATGTGTCACAACAATCCTCAAATCAGTCAACACAAGTCAACTCCAGAAAAGTCAACGCAGGGCAGCAACATAAAAGTCAACGCAGCTCCAACTTTGGTCAACCTTTTGACCTCGGTTCTTGTGCCAAAGTGTACGGCCTGCTAAAATCCAAGTCTCCACAAATTTTGGGCCTCTTTGGACCATGCGTTGACCAAAGTCAACGCTGGTCAAACTTCCTAGGAAACCCTAGCTGTAGCAAACTGCGTCCTTCTTCTTGGCTATAGTAGCTTGTCCTTTTTCCCACGTGTGAGCTGAATTCGTCCTCCAAGAAGCTCGTACTAAATCAGAGAAGAAGAAGATGTGATGAGATGAGATGAGAGAAATGCTCTCCAACTTTGACTGTATTTATATCCATCATTGAGGTGTGTGACACATCTGCTGGGGGTGCAAAACATTAAGGCCGACCTGCACATATAATTTATTATAAATAATAAATTCAAAATAAATGTTCTGCTCATCGGATTAAGATATATTTTATATGGATTTACACCTCTCCGAAAGAGGAATCCAACAAAAATATTAGTATCTTAATCTGAGCCATATAATTTATTATAAATAATAAATTCAAAATAAATGTTCTGCTCATCGGATTAAGATATATTTTATATGGATCTTACACCTCTCCGAAAGAGGAATCCAACAAAAATATTAGTATCTTAATCTGAGCATCACAACATGGAGTTTGGACCTAGTTGTCCAATTTTAACAAAAGCTGCGTTGGCTACTCCTGAGAGAGTTTGGCCATCATGGAACACATCCTTTTTCCAAAAGTACGTGGGAGGAGAGAACTTGGTAGGGAACTTGCATCATGGGGTAGCAAGGAGTGTGGATGCATTATGATGATGTAATCCTTATGTTTTCACCACATGAGTTGTATGATGGAGGTGTGATGGGGCAGAAAAGACATTTGTTGCTTTGGAATATTGAGAGAGAGCAAGGGAAGAGTTGCTCTCACATTTTGCATGATGTTGCAATGGGAGGAGATGGCAACATTATGAGAGAAGTCTTTGACATTGAACATGTCAGAGGATGGATTTATGAGTTGGCAGGAGCCTATTTGCATAGGCCAACATCGCTGCCACTTTGGAGCATGAGCTTGATGATGGAGTGTTCCCAGGATCACTTCATATTTGATGCACTTAGTGGGCATAGAGGAGGTGAGATTGGTAGAGTGGTGGATGGACACATTGGTTATTATGGTATGTTCTCCTTGACTTGGATTTCCAAGCACGAGAAGGAGGATTTTCATGCAGCATGTGATTCATTGCTCTTCAGATGGGTATGCCATACCACTATGGAGGATTCATCTGTGGATTTTGTCACCATCTTGCTTTCATTACATGGTAAGAATTCTGTTTTTGCATTTATTGATTGTTCCACACAATATTTTCATGCTCTTACCATTTCTTTGCAGTGCATTGCTCTTCAAAGGGGCAAGTTTTTCTTTAGGCTCCATGGTCCATTTTTGGCCAGCTATTATGATGGAGACAACCATCTACTATATGATCTGGGGCAAGTATGTGGTTACTTCTTGTGTGCTCCGTTGACATATTCAACCATCTACTATTTACTAGTGGGTGTGATGACTTATACAACAAGCCATTTGTCAAAAGACAACTTGCCATGCCATGGTTTGAAGCTGCAGTGGGGAAGATTGCACTGTGACCACTTGGGAGACTATTGGTACCCTCCAACACCACATAAAACCTTCGGTATTTCTCTCATTATGATGCTGATCATGATCCTATTTGATGATATTATTCTTGCCTATATGAGGAGCATGATTGGAGGAGGAACACATGGAGTGGATGTGTTCTTTGGGGAGGAGGATCCCCATACTTTCTGCATTACATGTTCTAAGGGGAGCATGGTAAGAGACATGGGCTCTACAGCAAAATATTTGTTTCTTTATGAGGAGGGCCATGAGATGGATGGGATGCCATATGGTGGTAAGTTCTTGTCCATCATGTATGAGATGGTTTGGGCCAACTTGATTCACAGCGTTGGGAGAGGGACCTTTGGAGGTCTAGCTTCCTTCTTGCCATTTGAGGGCAACAATATGGTAGCCCAAGATCAACAAATTATCTACACTTATCTAGAGAGGAAGATAGTGTGGGGTAGGCTATCTTGCCTACCATATTCAAATTTTCAGCCCACCTATTCTGCATGAGCTCAAGGTGGAAGAGATCCTTCATGAGTTGCCAACTTGGAGGGTGACTCATTTTGTTTGGTTGATAGCTTGGGGAGGAGAGATTCAAATGGGGATGAATAATCCCCATCTATATCAGCCTTCATGCCCCAAGAGGACCTTCAAACAGCCCATTGTTTCCTCCATGGATGATCCACTGTCACATAATGCCAACTATTTGGATAGCTTACACACTAGGGAGGGGCAACTTAGAGATATGTTGATGATGCAACACCTTGATCTTTGGAGGCTTTCATCTTATGAGGTTGCTACAGGGGAGAAGAGGATGCTCTTCAGTCCTATCCTTGTAGTTGCTTGAGGACAAGCAACATTTGGGAGGGGAGGACTATAATATTCCAAAATTTGCACACAACAATTTGGAATATTAAATTTTTCTACTTTCACCTAGGAAAGGAATAAAGGGGTAAGGAAGCCCATGAAAAATAAAAATATGAATAATTTCCACCTTAATAAGGAAGGGGATCACTTTAGGAGCTGGAATTTACACTTGCAGGTGTGAACAAGGGAAAAATAGATGTGGACATAGTCAAGTTTGACTAAGTCAACATGCATTCTTGAGGAGGAATAGATCACCCAAGTAAACTAGCTCAATGTGAACAAGGATAAACCTAGACACACATATGAGAACTATATTGAAGTTATATTAGTGTGAAAAGAGGCATTGCAGGTGGATTAGTTTCAGGTGACCAAGTCAACAACGCTGCTACAAAGAGGAGGGAAGCTAACTAAGACAACACAGTTTTGGGGGAGGAATCTTCACTAGGAAGTCACCTCAACAATGTGTGGGGTCCGGGGAGAGGAGGCTCACCAAAGATAAAAAGGAGGGCATAGCATCAAAGAGATCATTTAGTATTCAACTATCTTTGTTCTTCTGACTATTTGCATGCTTCAGCTGTTTAGCCGGAGTTGCTGCACTGCTTAGTGCAAAGAATTCTCATGCGAGAATTCCATCCTTTCTTTGGATCAGCTTGCTCAAGGGATCAAGGGGAAGGATCTGAGCTTCCATTTCATCATTTGGATTAAGTCCACTCAGCCAAAAACATCTACAGTGCAGTCATCTTCAGAAAATGGGTCTTTTTTGCGGGGGCATTGTTGCTGGGTTAAACATTGTTATTTTGTCCTAGTAATTGAGGAGGAGGTGTTTATTTCCCTCCAGGAGTTCTAATAAGAGGGCCTAGGGCTATTTCCTGTATTATTCAGCTAATGTATGTTATATTCAACCATGATTAATACATAGCTGCAGTAAATTGCGTTATTTTCTGCAGTGCTGCCTTTTGTACATGCATTTTGTCGGAAACCCTTGCCGGGTGTCCTTTCCTTGTGTAAGAGAGGTTAAACCTCCATTTTTATGATATTTGATCAATGTAAACCTCAAATCAGACTTATTTCATCATTTTCTGCATAAAACCTCATTAAAATAACGCAGTCCTTGCTTCAATACTTTCTGCATAAGCTAGGTTATGGGGTTTGGGCTTATTTGAGGCATATTGACTTGGGGAGATTTTTTTATATGAGCTAGAGTGATTTTTTTCACGTCTAATTCTGCATGTGAGTTGTATATCATGTCTTCTAAGGGATCCAAGTCCCATTTCTCACTTGAATAGTGTTATTTTCTGAAGACAACTGTTTTATGCCATATATTGCTCCATTTCCCCACCCGGGAAGGAGAATATAGGCCATCTTGTTGCTGAGGTTATTTCATCTGCTGGTATGATGTTACTTTACATCTAATGAGCTACTCTACATTTTCATGCTCATGATTTTCTAAAGCTCCATATTGGTAATAACTCAAATTATTCCCAATAGTGTAGCTGTTCCCATTTTGGGATATTACATTTGATGATAGAAAACATTAATAATAATCATGTAAAAGAGAAGCTAATAAATTTAAGTAATAAGGCATAACAAAAAATTATCAATTTATGGGAAATCAACTAATCTAGTTGTCCTTAGATTTCTCAATATGGTATCAGAGCTAAGGTGACAAGACAAGAAAATACAGCTTGAATATCAAATTATTGAAGAAGGATACATAAGATCCAAGAAAATGTAGGAGGATCAAGGAGGAATACTTATCTCAAAATATCACATCATCTCAAGGAAATTAAAACTTTAAGGACCCTACCCCCACTCAAAGAAATAAGGACTACTCATTTAAAGCATCTTGAAGTCTCCATATTCTACATTTCTACATCCCAAGGAATCAAGAATAAGCATTAAAGAAATCAAGGTGATCTCCCTCTCTTTGAAGAAAGGATCACATCTCAAGCATATTTGAAGAAGGGTGTCTCTAGAAGAAGAACTATTGTCATATTCAAGGAAGCAAACATTATCAATAATCATCAAAATCAAGAAGGCATCGAGTTGAAGAGATCATCATCAAAGGAGCATCTTCATTTGAAAAGTAAGTATCTTTATATCTATGTTTGAATATACTATCAAAATGACTTCATTCTACAAGGAAATCAATATATTGTTTGGTTATAAAAATAAAAAATTGGTAATATATGTCTTGGATATGGGTTCATACATGTGTAGGATGTTGATGTTGTAATAAGTTTATGTCATGACAAAATTCCACCACTAAAAGGTAACTTTGATTTGATGTTTGTTTGATTTTTGAAAACATCTAGTTGGGTTGGAACAACTATTACTCATGAGAATGGATGGAAGATTATGAAAGAAATGTGAATTAGAAGAGGTAGTTGTATGAAGAAAAGTGAGATGTGGAAAATAATACCACTTTATGATAATGATGACATGACTATTGATTCAACACTATGGTTCGTTGAAAGGAAAGTGATGGATAAGATGGAAGATGCCCTACGAATAAGTTCTAGAAGTTGAAGGCTCCATGATGAAGAAGGTTAAGTTCATGACATCGAAATGAGGAGCCCTACAAGTAACTAGTAGTACCATGATCTCCACCAAAGAACAAATAGTTTTTGTTGGAAACAAGTCCCTAGTTGAGAGGGAGCTTGGGAAAGTCCCTTGTTAAAAGGGAGCTTGGAGTATTCGTTTTATAAGAATGTATAGATCCTCCCTAGTTGAGAGGGAGAGATAGACACATCATTCTTGTATTCATTTTATGAAGAAATAATGGAGGATTGGGTAATCAACTGATATTGATTTCGATACTCTTTGAGAATGTGGTAGGGCATACAATAGGAAAGAGTAGTCGAAGGGGAAATTCCTTGAGGGTGTGTTATTTCAAGATAGGAATTGTCCTAAAAGGACACACCCTTTTGAACACCCAGGTGGGGTATTTTCCTTAAGAGACAATGATGATGGTGTCTATAAGTCATTTGTCTCACCATCATTGTGCTATGATATTGTGTAGATATAGAGTTGTTAGTCAAGGCCTTGCTATGTGACAACATTAGTTAGTATGATTAGATTCACTGGTATAAGCTGGAAAATTAACTTATGGGATGGCTTACCAATATTAATCTTCATATGAGAATTCTTCACTTTGATAAATGTCCAAGTACCTCGTATGGATTATGAATACCGCCCTAGTTAAGAGGGAGTGTTGAAATATGTAACTGGGTTCAACCTTCATAATGACATATGTAATCATGATTTTTTGTATTTGATGTAAAGAAGAAAATAAATTTATTATTTTCATTCTTGATTCATGGGTTTCATGCTCAAGGTGATATTATTTAGGTCAAGCACCCATTGAGTGCTTATAGGGCTTGCCATTAAGTAACCAAGTCAATTGAGTCATTTTCATGTATGGAATACACTTTTGGGAATGTTGTATATTGCAAAGAAAATTTATATGTGTAAAATAGACCCTCCAAGACCTTGTCAACAAGCAAAGATCAAGTCAACCTTCATGATATAAAAATTTGGCCTACAAGCAACAATTTGACCTAGAAGAGAACCCTATATATAGGAGACTTTGACCTCACTTGAAGGACACTCGCTCATCTCATGAGATATTTTATCAAGGAAGAGAAAGATCAAAAGGTGTGAAGAAGAGAAGGAATAGAAGACAATGAGGAAAAGCGAAGTTTTGGACTATCTTTGGACTGCGATCCTTCACATGTGTGAGAAAACTAGGGTACCTATTGCAATAACTAATACTGAATTAAAAAATTCGATTTAGGACATCAATTGACATACTTTGCAAGCCGAGTTTCCAAGAAGAAAGGATCAATTCAAGCGAAGGAGAAAAGAGAATAAATCACCATCTTTTCCACACATGCAAGAGTTAGGATTTTTGCAAAAGAAGTTGTTGGAGATTGAAGTTGCAGAATAAACTCTTGGGGGTCAAAGTTATAGAAGAAACTGTTGGGGGTCAAAGTTACAAAATAAACTTTTGGGGGTGGAAGTTACGGAAGAAACTGCTAGGGTCAAAGTTGCAAAATTTGTTGGGGTCGAAGTTGCTCGAGAAGTTACTCGATGGAAAGCTCATCAAGGAGGAAGGATTGACTTGGTCTTGGAGGGGAATTTGACAAGGGTCTTAAGTCTTGGAATTTTTCATTTGAAGTTCTATAAGAAGAGAAGAGTTCTTTTGGGTTTTCCTCTTAAGAGGAGAGGTTTTTGCCCTGAATGATAACCTGCATGTTGTGTTTCCTTGTCTCATTGACCTTCATTGTTTGGTAGTTTTTTGATGATAGAAAACACTAATAATAATCAATTTCATTAAAAAAACATCACAAGTAGTTATCAATGTGTGAAAATCACCTAATCTAGCTATCCATATATTTCTCAACAATGCATCCACTATTTTTCTTGTGGGTCCCACATAAGATCTCCATCTTTGAGTTTCAATCTATTCACTTCAACACATAGAGAGAGGGATTTAACGGTGGTGATCATAGAGGGGACATAAACATTTTTGACTATGACATTGTTTCATGAAATCCATATTTGCTAGCATACAAATTTTGGGAGAGATGTCCAGAGCCACTTAAATCCTGGTTTGCCTGTAAAAGACCCCACATAATGTTTATTCCAATTTGTTACTAGAATTGAGACATTGTTGGGAATATTAATTTTGTCAGACAGTGGTATTAAGACTATATTCTAGACATTTAGAGCATATGGACATGCTAATAATATGTGGGGGATAGATTCTTTGTTCAGAAGTCAAAGGGGGCAATGAGAAGGACTATTGATACCTCTTCTTTTTAGAATTTCCGAAGTTAGGATCTTCTTATGAAGGAGAGTTCAACAAAAGGAATTTGACCCAGGGATAACATTGTTGATCCAAAGCCTTTTCCAGGAGGAGGATTTCGAGGGAATTTTCTCCTGAAACAATAGTTCTTCATACCCAGCTTTAATTATGTACTCATGGGTTTTCCATCCCAACTTATCGATGGCTTGATGGCTTAGGGGGGTACAAACAGAAAATATGAGTTTAATCAGTCTTGCTAGGTTGGAGATGTATGAGGGGACACCATCTAGGTTCCATCTTGACCACATGCCAACATAATTCCATCTACAGATATGGGCTAAATATGTGTTTCCTAGGTTTGAGAGATGAAGGAGCATGGGCTTGAGAGCTTCAAATTCCATAAGAGGAGGGCGATTTAAAATTGATTCCAACCTAAGACAAATATTTGGGCCATTATCAGTGGTCCAACTAAGGTGGTTCTTGATCAGGCTAGAAGAGGAAAAAATAATTCACCACATGGGTGAGCAAGATATCTGGGAATGAGTATCTTGAGATCTCTTAGGGTCAGGTTGTAAATATTTTCTAGTGAGCGCTTGAACCCACCAATATTTCTGGTTTGTTTCCATTTTTCATCTTAATTTCACTACCATTGCTTGATCCATTAGAGAGGGGTCCCTTATCCCCAACCCTCCATGATCTCGAGGGGATCGAAAAATCTTCCAGTTGATCAAATGGAACTTACACGAGGTGGATTTACTACCTTCCCAAATAAATTTCTGAATGATATTCCCAATTGCTTACAAAATATATTTGGGCACCAACAATGTCGAAAATTGGTACAGAGGCATAACTCACAGAAATGATTTTATGAGAAATGTTATTTCATATAATGGGAGCCATCTTGCTCCCTAAGCTTCCATCTTGATCTTGATTTTTAATAGAACAAAGTGGAAGTCATGAGGGGGGAGAGTTTTCAGGCAAACGAGGATCCCCAAATATTTGAGGTATTTCCATTCTTCAATTGAGATGAAACTAAAGATGGCACCAATTTGAAGATGCTTTGTCATTGTGATATTCCATGAATATATCTATGATTTTTTAGAATTAGGTAGGCCACCCAAGGCTACAAGGAAATGATACAAAACAAGCTTGAATCTATGTGCGATGGCCAACGAGGTTACCCTTATTAGGATAGTGTCATCAACAAATTGGAACTGATTGGAAGTTTTAACTTCTAGGGTGAATCCTAAACTGTTAGCCTCACTCTCATATAAAAAAATAAATAAATTATGAGTCCAAAATAATAAAATAATTAAAATCATGAAAGTTGGATTTATTCCTACTTTTCTATATTAGGTTTGTTCATCAAACTTAGGAGTTTGTTTAGGTCTAGTTGGTTGAGATATTCTCTCCAACTAGTTAGGCTCATAGATTAGTGTGAGGTTGAGATATTTGCTCAACATAAGTGATTGTGTCAAAGATAGACACACTATCTTGAGACATTCTCCTCATGTATTTATATTTGTATCATTAACATTATTTTTGTAATGATGAGAGGAATACAATACAATGAGGCTCTGAAGCCTTTTCCGCCACTTCTCTGTCTCTGATACTTTATGTGTTTATTTAATTTCCTTCATGTGGTATCAGAGCTTCATTAATGCAGCTGGTGTGAACAAGGAGTTTTCAAATCTCTAGGCTCTTGGAAAACTTTCTACCAAGTGGTTAAATGGGTATGCATTTTTTTTAGCCTTTTATAAAAGGAAAAAAAATGATTTTAGATTAAAAAAAAAAAATCTTGAAATTGATCAATATATATTTAAATTCTAAAATTTATCAAAATCTGGAGATTGTGGTTAGGCCATCATTGAAAGAGTTTCAATATTGGATTTCAATGTTCCCTTTCTCTTTCAATTTGCCAACATCAAATGCTTTAGCACTCATCCTCCTAGAAAGAATTTGAGCATGCATATAATCCTTACGATCCAAACAAAATCGAACTTGTTCAAGAATGAATGAAATTTTTCTATCTTTGCCTTTGCTCCAAATGTCTTCACAACAATTTCTTGCATTAAGTCAACAACCTCAGCAATAAAACACAACTCCCATCATTTCCTCATTAATCACATCTAGCATGTTATTTGCCTGTGAAAATTGCAAAAGGACTGTGACATATCCCCCCGCTACAGAATCACGCTACAAAACAACATGTCATACCTGAATTTTTTCATTTTCATGTGGGATTCTTGAAGCCAAAGCATTTAGTGAATACGAGTGTCTGGATGTAGTTCCAATCCCTGTTTTTGACATAGTCAAGTGAGTAGGTGCAAATGACCTGAAGGATAAGTGTATGTGAAAAACTGGATTCCACTGCTAATGGCAAAATCCCTTCTGCCATGATTGTGGATTTGATATCACTTTAATGGTTTTATCACTCTTTTTTTCTATTTACTCTTTTAAGAATGCACATGGCAGTAGGGATTTTCTTTCCGAGCATATAACAAAAATATGCCAAAATAATTTCGTCCATGGTCCATAAGGGCAAAGCCTGAAATCATAAACAATCCAAAAAATCACTCCTTGCTCCATCACAACGACTCCAACAATGCATATCGCTCCATCCATCAGCATTTGACTTAGCCAACATTGAGACAGTGCAATACTTGCGTGGAAGTAACTGAGTTGCGTGGAAGGAACTCCATGCAAATCACCAACCTGAAAGTCGCTTGCCTCTTGCCTGGAAGATTTTCAAAGTAGAAATGACCTACGTCAAAATCAAAGGCAACATAATTCAATATAAAAGGCCGTAAATCTTTTTTTTTCAACATCTTGGAGTTTAAATTGGACAAGCATTTTTTTTGGACTTTAAGAGTTTAATTTTAATGCGAGCCTCCATTTTTTTTAATTTGTAGGTCTGCAATTTTCAACTTTGGCATACCGCGTGCATTTGTTGAGTTGGACTTGACCAATATACGTTTTCTCTTGAGAAATCTCATGAGTTTGTGGCCCAAAATAGTTTTCTCAATTCCTTTTATAATCAACTACCCTTTGAAGTTAGTGTTTACAGAGTACCCAAGTACTCTTTATAAGCTCTGAATGATTGCTAGCTCAAATAGGCCACGAAAAATTTCTTAGAAGTGGGTGTGTTACACACTTTTAAAATACCATTGATCTTCATGATTTTGGATCACATCTGAGATCACTGGTATGCAAGAGTTTTTCCACTCAACTGAGCACAAATTTATATTCATTTAGTTTGCTTATGAATGGAAGCTAGAGATCATTGCAAATGCAACAAATTATTATTTCTTGCAGAACAAATACGAGAATGTTGGAGAAATGTTTAGTAAATTGTTGATAAGTAGAGAGTATCAAGTACATTATTGAACAACATTTTTTTTTTTTTGCACGTTTGATAGGAAATTTCCAGTCAACGTGGGAGGAGTTGAGCCTGGCGCACTGCAGCTTTTGAAACCTACATGCGTGGAGGTGATATGAAAGGAGTGTATTAGTTCAAATGTGCTAAGTGTCATTTCAGTAATATAAACATGTACAATTTGTCTCCATTTGTTTTCTTAAGGAATTAGTGTTTTAACCATGAAATATAGATGAATTAGTGAACTTTAAGCATGAAAAAAAGCCTTAAAAACACTGAACAACAGTGTGTAACAGAGAAAAACAATCACACATAAGTTTTACACAATAGGCATGATGAATCAGTTCGCCCCTCTTGGGATACATCTACTGGTCCAACTCCCAATGGCATGTCCCTCTTTGTCATTATGCTCAAAATTGCAAATTACATGTGTTTACAGGTCTCTAATGGCTGTTTTCTTTGCACCAATGGCTCCAAAATGCTCAAACTAGTCTAGGTAGACTCTAGTTTCACAAAAATTGGTCAAAAATTGACCTCTCAATGCATTTTTTCCAATGACATCTAGAAAAACTCCACTAAAAGTGGAGACAGGCACTTAACTGGAGTTAAATTTAATAAAATGCCCTAAAAATAGGGACGCGCTCCAACTCCTGCCATCTAAACCGTTTAATATTAAGTGCTAGTGGTTAGGTTGGGGTGGTCGTAAGCCGACCCCCCGCCTAAAACCACGCGGTTGAGGGGTTTTAAAACTCTGCGTTAAGGTGGGCGGAACCCGAAGAGAAATTTTCCACAAATGGTGGCATTTCATGCCATAACTCCCACCATGTGAACGGTGCAAAACCTCCGCTGGAGGTTACGGTTAATACAACAGTTGTATTACATGCCAACTGAATGCGACATGTGAACGCCTTTACTGCCGGTGTAACATGTTGGATAGTCGTTGGGTTAACATTTTAATGCTGCGGGTTTATTAACCATGTGACCAATGCTTTTGGGGCCGCCAGCGGGTGGGGACTGCTGGCGGTCCCTTCCCCTAACCTCCAAATCATAAAACCATAAGTTGATGCGGAGACTTATGTAAGTAAGCAACATCTTGTAGGAAAAATGGTTGAAAGTCTTTGCGGTGGGCCAAAGGTCGCGGGGTCGACCCTCGCCGACTCCACAATAATTTTACAAGACTATCCCGAGGACGCGTGGTAGCCTCCGGGCTTGCCACGTGTCTCTCATCCAATGACCCTTATCAAAACACATCAACAGTCAATATCACACCTCTGTACTACCAAAAATCAACGATCAATATCACACCTCTGTACCACTAAAAATCAACGGCCCACATCATGCCACGTGGCACGATTTGGTTGTTTGGAGAAAAGGGAATATTCCCTAGAATATGCCTGCTGACTGGGCATCATATCACAATTTTTTTTGCTGTTTGGGAAAATGGACAAAGTGTGATATCTTCCTAATACAACATCGGTTTTTCAAACCGTTCACGGCGTTGGAATTGCAACAAAGAGACCTTTCTAGTTGCTAAGGTTCAGACCTTTTTCGATCACTTTAAATTTTGAGCATAACACATGATCTCCTGATCACACCTCCCCGTTGGGAAGATTTTGGACCCCAAAAGACTTTAATCACCTGTTCAAAAGATAAGGGTACAAATCCCTCACCTTTTCCACTTCCATCCATCTTGCCTTACTTGGTTTGCTGCCCTTGAGCCCAATTTGAAGATAATTGACACTTCCCCTCTTAGAAATGCGTGTCCTCCTGTCAAGGATGGAATCCTCCTTGAGCTCGTCTAGAAATTATGGCGAGAAATCTTCTATTGATGGCAGCTGAATATCACTCCCTTGGCCATCAATCAAAGGAGGATCATACAAATGTAAATTCTCCACATTGACAACGGAATACATTTGCATATATGAAGGCAAGTCAAGTTGAAATGCATTATTACCAACTTGTTTAATAGTATTGAATGGACCATAACGAATAGGCTTGAGCTTTTTACCTTCTCCTTGCATCCTTTCTTTGCTTATGTGCAACCATACTTCATCTCCTTCTTGAAACTTGTGATCAACTCTATGTTTGTCATGCCTCTCCTTGTACTTTCTTTGACTCCTCTCAAGCTATTCTTGAACTTGTTGATGAATAATATGAATTTTCTCAATGAAATTTTGAGCCTTGTCAATATCAATATGCCCATCAATTGCATCATCCTTCTCCAAGATGAAGTCTAATGGCGATTTCGGCAATTACCCAAAGCAGGCTTCAAAAGGTGAAGTATTTGTAGGAGAGTGCTTGACCCGGTTGTAAGCGTACTGAATGTAATGTAGTTGTCCATCCCATAACTTGGGATGTTTGCTGCAATATCCTCTGAATAGATGCACAATGGTTTTGTTCGCCACCTCGGTTTTGCCATCAGTTTGTGGATGAAAATAAATACTCTTTTTCAACTTTATGTCCATCATCTTCCAAAGATTGGACAAAAAATTCCCAACGAATCTGGAATCCCTGTCACTAACAATAGAAGTTGGAAAACCATAATGAACCCATACATGTTGAAAATAAATTTCAGCAGTTTGTTCAGCAATAATGGTTTTCTTACATGGCATAAGTATATACATTTTACTGAATCTATCCACAACTACATAAAGATAATCATGTTGTTTTCTTTACATAGGTAAACCTCCAACAAAGTCCATGGAGACATTCTCCCCTGCCCTTGATGGTACCGGTAGTGGCGTGTACAACCCAAGCTTCCTATTGCTAGGGTTGCTTGTTGCACACATATAACATCCTCTTATACAACGTGAAACACTATCTATCATGCGAGGCTAATAAAAATACCTCTGTAGAGGCGCCACTGTTTTTCTTACCCCAAAGTTTCCAACAATAAGAGACGAATGAGCCTCTCTCATGACACTAAGTCTCTCTCCTTGTGGTATACACAACTTTCCCAAATGAAACAACAAATTTTTATGCATGTGATAATCATTTTCCTCAACTTGATTCCCTTCACTCAAACTAGCATACACATCTTGAAAATCAGCATTAGATGCATACTGTTCTATGTAACTCTCATGTACAATAGAATCATTTTAAAGCAAAGTAGAAGCACTTATAATTGGCCTTGAAATCATATCAACAACTTTATTGAAAATACCTTTCTTGTACCTTATAACCAAGTGAAACTGTTGAAGAAATCCCATCCACCTGAAATGTCGTGATCACTGCAATTTTGTTTGCAACTACAAGAACTGTAATGGTTGATGATCGGTATTTATAATATTCTCTTTACCCATCAAGTAGTGTTTCCAATTTTTGACGCTTTATACCAACACATACAACTCTTTGTCATATGTTGGATAATTAGTTACAACACCATTAAATGTTTCAGAATGAAAAGCGATAGGCTTACCATGCTGCAAAAGTATTGCGGCCATGGCATAATCACTAGCATCAGTTTGAATCTCGAATGGCTGTCTAAAATCCAGTAATGCAAGGACTGGAGCTGAACTGATCTTGTCTTTTAAAGCTTCAAAAGCTTGCTGCTGTTTTCCTCCCCATTGGAATCCTTTATTCACACTTGTCACTGCATGCATAGGAGCTGTTATGGCAGAAAAGTTAGCAATAAACTTTCTCCAATACTGAGCTGCGCCTAAGAAACTTCTTACCACGGTTACTGATTTGGGAGTGGGCCAATTCACAATGGCTTCCAATTTAGAAGGATCAATTCTCAATGTGCCTCCTCCTACAATGTGTCCCAAATAAAACAGAGATGTATTTCCAAATTCTCACTTAGACATCTTAAGAAATAATTTCTCTTTCTTCAAAACATCAAGTACCCTTTTAACATGCAAGACATGCTCTTCTCTTGTTTTGCTAAAAACGAGTATATCATCTAAATACACAATCACAAATTCATCAAGAAATGGATGCAAAACATTATCCATAACATGCATGAAAGTTTCCAGTGCATTACACAAACCAAACGACATAACCAACCACTCAAAGAGTCCTTGTTTGGTTTTGAATGCAGTCTTCCATATGTCACTTTCTGCAATTCTTACTTGATGATATCCACTTTGTAAATCTAACTCAGTGAAAAAATTTGATTCTTTCAGCTGGTCTAACAAATCATCTATCCTTGGGAGTGGGTATCGATTCTTTACCGTTATCTTGTTCAAAGCTTTGAAGTCGACACACATGCGCCAAGTCCCATCTTTCTTCGGAATCAGGACTATGGGTGAACCACATGGTGAAGTGCTTGGCCTTACGAGACCCTTTTCCAACAAGTCTTTGATTTTCCTCTTTATTTCAACATTCTCCATTATCGACATGCGATACATGCCGATGTTTGGAAGAGGACAATATTGTTGAAACTTAATCTCATGTTGAATATCCCTTTTAGGAGGAAATCCTGTTGGCTCCTGAAACATCTCATGATGTGCATCAACTACATCATATAAATCTGATTTCAACTTAGGATCACAATCTTCAAATGACTCATGATTAACATCAGCTTTAGGCTTAATCATTAGAAGAACAAAATTCTTACTTGAATTCACCAGCCTTTTTACCTGTCCAACATTTAACATTTCAATATTTGTATTCTTGTGATGTGCTCTAACAATGTACTCCTTACCATATTTGAATAAATGGTATTTGTTCTCATGGTTATGGAAGATTGCTTTCCTGTCATACAAGTAAGGACTGCCCAACACAACATTTGTAATATCAAGCGGAACCACATCTAATTCAACTGTGTCAACAAAATGTGTAGTTATTGCAAAGTGCAATATTCACTTCTTTGAAACCTGTAAATTTGCATCCTTACAAATCCACCCAAGTGGATATGGTTTTGGATGTGGAATGGTCTCAAGATTAAGTTTCTTGGCCAAGTCTTCAAAAATTAAGTTTGCTTGTGACCCACTGTCAAATGGTGTATCAATCTTGGTATGTTTGGATATGACCCTCACATGAAACAATTCAATTCTCTCTTTTTCATTTGGAGCTTCTATGTGATAGTTTGAAGTACTAGTACTGGGTTTTGTTTCAATTTCTTTCCCCTTCATGTTCTTCAATCCCATGGCTGTAATTTTAGTTTCATCACCTAAATCCTCTACTAAGTCATGTTGAGTTGTAGTTGCAGTTTTCTGCTTCCCTTTGCTATTATTAAACTTGGGTCTAAGTTTCAGGATGTAGTTTCCAACAATTTTTCTCTTCATGGCCTTCTCTTGAAGAATGTTTACAAACAACTTTCTCTCCCTCTTTCTTGACAGATGAATTATTTTTTCCTTTTCCTTTTGAGGTATTCTCTTTGTTTTCCCCCCTAAAAGGTTTGTTTCTACCCTCTTCAAAACTAATTTTCCCTCTAGCTTCTAGATGTGTGGCTTGAACACATACCTCATCTAGACTTGTAGGATTAAACATGAGGATAGTATGTCTAAGGCAGATATGCAAGCCCCATATGTACTTGAGAAAAGTATCTTGACTCTACAAATATACCCCTAATAAGAGAGCTCTTCTCCTAAATTATTGGGTGTCATCTCGTACATTTTGTCCTTTCAATTGTCTAAAATTTTTCCAGTTCATTATGGCTTTCTGCATGTGAGCTAATGGATAAAAATATTGTTTTATTGCCGTAATGAAATCAGTCCATGATAGAATAATATTACCATGCTTTTTGATCTCCTCCTTTGCCTTGGATTCCCACCAAACAAGAGGTGCACCTTCCATCCTCAATGAAGCTAGTTGGATTTTGGTGTCATCATCATGAAGGTTATGAATTCTCAAATAAACCTCCAATTGCCTAATCCAATTGTCAAGCTTTTCTGCATTGACTTCACCATTAAACATTGGAAATTCAAACTTAACATCAATTTTTAGAAAAGGACTTTTACCAGTGTTCTTTGACTTGTGTGACTGGTGTACTGAAGATGAAGTAGAGGATGATGATGATGAGGGTGAGGATGGTGACTTTCCACTGCCTCCATTTCCTCCATTTCCCTTCTTTGATTTATCTTCATCATTGTGGCCTCCTAATGATCCCTGGCCTTCCTTGTGAAGATTGGATCCTTCTCCTTCTATTCTTTCATTCCTTTCTTGATAAAGGACTCTCACCATTTTATTCATGTCAAGGAATGATTTACTGAACACTCTTTCTTCTTCTTTGGGATCCACCTCTTCATGAGTTTCTTCTTCTCCTGGAGGCATGCTTATTACTTCTTCTGCTTCTCTTGGAGGTGAACTAGGTGGTGGAGAATGTGGCAATCTTTCCCTCCTTTGCTGTGGCTCACTTTGAGAACCTCTTGCTTCCACTAATTTTCCTTCTCCTCTCTTAATCTTGAGCCTAGTAAGCGTAAAAACCCTTGCAAACAGTTAACAAATATTTGCACATAAAAAACACCAGAGATTAAACTCTAGCTCTGATACCAACTTGATCTGAAAGGAGTGTATTAGTTCTATTGTGCTAAGTGTCCTTTCAGTAATATAAACATATACAATTTGTCTCCATTTGTTTTCTTAAGGAATGAGTGTTTTAACCATGAAATATAGATGAATTAGTGAACTTTAAGCATGAAAATAAGCCTTAAAAACATTGAACAAGGTGTATAACAGAGAAAAACAATCACACGTAAGTTTTACACAGTAGGCATGATGAAGCAGGTCACCCCTCCTGGGCTACATCTGCTGGTATGGCTCCCAATGGCATGTCCTGTAGAAATTTTCTGAATAATGATTAATTATCCACCGAGACTATCCTGATCACATACAATTCGAATTTATATGCAACACATAATATCTTCCACTCAGATCTTCAAACATGCGGAAATAAAATCAAGCGATAACACATCAAATCATCATACACATTAACACAGTATGTATGGGGAAAGCTTATAGCTGAAAACCCCGCAGCTATTGTGTATATTATAATGGAGAAATAAAGTAACAAACTCAGTACAATACTCCTCACAAGTACTCAGTACTTTCTCATACAGTTACCCACAATCTAGCTCAGTTTTGAACAGGTTACTGGTTCAAAACTCACCGCCAATTGCCTTGCCTCTATTGCGCAATCCAGGCCTATCTATATAGATATCCAAGGTTCGAATCTCCTTGGCTTGACTGCGCAATTGTCATGGAAAAATCCTCCAAGTGTGGTGCAAATCTCATGCACAACTGATGTCGCCACTGATAGCTAACTCCACCCCTTCATCTACCTCTTTCACTGGTCTCCACTGAACTGATCATGCACTGTAGTGAACTGATGTGTTCTTGAGTTGAATAATGAGTTACTAATTAATGAATTAAATAATATTTAATTCACTTCACTCATAACTAATTGATTAGCTAGTTAAACTAATCTCAACTAGTTCAACTAAAATAAACAGAACACAACTCCACTATCTGTCTCATTAACTCCTCCAAACTTCTGCCACTGAAGTCCAACTGAAGTCAACCATGCATGATGCTATCAAACCCTTGGGAATAGCGTAATTCCTCTGTCAGATGCATGAGCCACTTCTGTAGCTCGAACTGAAGTGCTCCAAGAGAGTAAACTGCTGTTTAGAGTCCAAATATTATTAAGGGTAAATAATATTTGACTTCCCTATTTTTAGGAGAGGCAGTCTAAAAATAGCCTTCGACCTCTTCGACCTAAAAATAGAGTCTCATCTATTTTTACCAACATGACCAATGCTCCAAGAATCTCAAACTGGAATCCCCGAACCATGCTCCATATGTCTAAAAATAGACATAGTCTAAAAATAGACTTTGCGCCAGAATTTGCCTGCGGGCCCACTTAGTGAGGGCGACTTCATTTCACTAAGCTCCATCATCTTGCTGCATTCTCAACACTCCCTCTCAGCAAGATATGGATTATCTGCAATCCCTATCCTGCCTCTGTGGAATTCGAACTTGCTCTTGGTGAGCGCCTTCGTCAGGATGTCGGCATCCTGATCCTCCGTGGGAACATATGAAAGCATCATGATTCTCCGCTGAACACAATATCTGATATGATGATACCAATCTGTGAAGCCATGCTACCTCAACTGATCCTCCTGTCTGTACCATGAACCATATCCCGATGTGCCTCTAATATAACGCAATACATGCTTGCCTGCCTTCCAAAAGAGCTTGGTAGGCTACCTCCGCTGAAGTAGCATCCTCCTTCCTCCAACCACCAGGAAGAGGAGTGTCAACAGGCTTGCAGCCTTGCATGTTGAACCTCTCCAAATCTCTGGCATTAACTTGAAAAAAACGGTCTTCAAACACGCTGCCAAATCTCCAATCCCCGGAAATAATGAAGGATACCCCGTCTTCATCAAACTCTCGTGCAAGATCTCTTGCATGAAGTATCATGCTCATCGCCGGTCAAAATCGGATCATCTGCATACAGATCTGATCAGCGGCTTCCTCCACCTGTCTGATGCAGTTCGGATCAGCCTCACTCTTGGAGAATCCAAGTCCGGTGAAATAACTGTCTATCCGTGTGTACCAAGCACGAGGTGCTTGTTTCAACCCATACAACGCTCTCTTGAGCCTGCACACATGCGACTCGCTGCTGAAGATCTCAAAACCTTCGAGCTACTCTATGTACACCTCCTCCTCAATGACTCCGTTGAGAATGCCAGATCTCTTCACATCCATACGATGGATGTGCCACCCCATCTTGTCTTTCGAAGGGAAGACGAGGATGTCCGTATGGAAGAATTGCACTTCATGACAGTGTAAAAGTCTCCTCATAGTCAATCCCCTCAATCACCTTTGAAAACCCACGGCGACAAATCTTGCCTTGTACTTCTCCCACCTCCCCGCTCAATTGCACCTTCACTTCACAGCCAGATCCATCGCGAACCTACCACTGATTTCCCAACCAGTCTTGGGACAATCTCCCATGCACTGTTCCTGATGATCGAATCATATTCTTCGATCATGGCATCAACCCATGCGGGTTCCTCCACGGCTTCCTCAAAAGAGGATGGCTCCGTCACAAAACATTGACTCACAAGAGCCATGTATCCAGTGTACCGATCCGGTGACTGTCTCTGTCTGCGCTGTGCTGTAGGTGGTCCTACAACCTTCTCTGCATCCCGAGCCAGTCGCTCAGCTTCTGGAGTGCGCATGCGCCCTCTGATGGTTGGCGCTGCCTGGGTGGTTTCTTCCACCTCCTGAACCTCCTCTTGTGGCTGATCCACATCCGGAAGCTCCTCCTTAGGAACTAACAGCTCCTCATCTGCATGAAAGTGTAGCTCCCTCTCAAGCGAACACTGCATGGCTTTCTCCTCCTGAAACTTGATATCCCGTCGCACAACAGTCTTGCGACTGTCTGACAAATACACCCGATAGTTGTGAGGTGTATCAGTGTACCCCACAAATATTCCAACCTCTGCGGTCGGATCCAGCTTCCTTCTCGCATCCTTCGTCACATGCATGTAGACAGGAGAACCAAAAATCCGCAAATGGGAAATATCAGGCCTCTTGCCAGAATAAGCCTCCTCCGGTGTACTCATGCCAAGAACCTTGTGAGGACAACGGTTCTGCACATACACTGCTGTATTGCATGCCTCAGCCCACAAGTGAAGGGGTAGGCCCTGATCATGCAACATCGCCCGTGCAGCACCCACGATCGTTCTGTTCTTCCGCTCGGCCACCCCGTTCTGCTGTGGGTTATGGGGTGCGATGAGCTCTCTCCGAATCCCTTCTGCGCTGCAGAACTCCTTGAATTCAGCCGAGATGAATTCACCACCGTTATCACTCCTTAGAGCAATCACCTTCTTCCCCGGCTCCTTCTCGACCAGTGCTTTAAACTCACAGAACTTCGCGAATGTATCGCTCTTCTTCTGCATGAAGAAGATCCAGCACTTTCGAGAGAAATCATCAACAAAGATCACATAATGCTTGTGCTTTGCTGTCGAAGCAACTGAGAAAGGACCACACACGTCTGTGTGAACTCTCTCAAGGATCGTCGTGGCGCGACTATCCTTCTCGTGAAAAGTGGCTTTCACATACTTCCCTAAAGTACACCCCTTGCACTGATCTGACTGCGCAAGAGTGCCCTTAGGAAGCCCAGTAGAAATCTGCTGCAGGATCTTCAAAGCTCCATGGTGAAAGTGGCCCAATCTCCTGTGCCACAGTTCACCCTCATCATCCCAGCTCACCACTTCTCCCCGCTATGCATGCCATAGGCTGCATGCGATATGCATGGCCCAATGATAAAGGTTCTTGAGATTAAACCCCTATCTTCGGAGTCTCTCCATTAGTCTTGTGTCTGCTGAGCTCTTTTCCTTCGCTGAAGACCACATCATACCCCTTATCCTCCAACATCGCCACAGAGATCAAGTTCTTCTTCAATCCACGTACATGCATGACATCCCTCAATACAAAGGGTTTACCAGACTCCCTCTGAAAGGATATGGTACCGATACCAGTCGCACTGTATCTACCATCATCGCCCATCTTGATGTGCACACCCAAATCTTTGTCCTCCAGATCTGAGAACAAACCCCGATCTCCCGTCATATGAAATGACGCACCGCTGTCCAAGAACCACACCGATCCCATCACACTTGAAACCAAACATGCGATCAGTGAAAAGTCAAGCTCGAACTGTGAAGCCAAAGCTTCTCCATCTGCAGATCTTCCCGCTTGCTTGTTCTTCTTCTTCTTTGGACAATTGGTAGCATAATGTCCTTGATCATGGCAGTGAAAACATTTCACTTTCGCCATATCCTGCTTCTTGCCCTTAGCTCCAGAATGAGAGGTTTTCTTACCCTTCCCTTTCTTAGCTTTGGACACCAAAGCGCAGTTTTCTTCATCGGCTCCCTTTGATGAAGATCCATCTCGAGTAGTCCTCCTTATCTCCTCCTGCATGAGATCCGCCCAAAGGCGCTCCCATCCCGACAGCTTCTCCCGACCATTGACACTATCTTGATATGAGTGCCAAGCCTTCAGAAGACCAAGGAGAGCTAGGTCGACCATGTCCTTGTCTTCGACAGTCACCCCCACACTTCCCAGCTCATCTCTGCATTGAGTGAACTTCGTGAGGTATTTGGCGATACTGTAGCCTTTCTCCATCTTGATGTTCCTGAGCTTATCTTTGAGCGCCAGCTTCCTTTGGTCGCTCTTACTCTGGAATAGATCCGTCAAAGCTTTCCACATTAGAAATGGAGAAGCCTTTCCATGCAGGTTGGATACAATATGATCCTTGACGCCCTTCGACACTTCGCCATCTTCTTTTGCCATGCATCGACTTCAGCAAGATCAGTGGGCTTTTGGACATCCGTGTCTACGAACTCCTTCAGACCATTATCTTCTAATACTTCTTCCATGCGATCCTTCCATGCAACATAATTCGAACTGCCTTCAAGAGCATATTCGAGTCGCAGAAATAGTTGGTTTCTTGTTTCAACACGCTGCTCAAAATCTAGCAAAACTTGAATTCCACCTCAAACTCAGCTCTAGATCTATGAGAAAAAATTATTTCTGCTTACAATTTCATTGCAAGGCATTACAGAACACTCACTTTTTACAAGAAGAAGATGAATCCGGAGGCTACGCGCGTACGGACTCGTGTCTTGAAAGTAGTTGTAATCCTTGTGATGATCAATGCAGACTTCAATAGGCTATGCGATACCATGTAGAAATTCTTGAATATTGATTAATTATCACAGAACTATCACGATCACACTCTGATTCGAATTTATATACACATAATCTCTTCCACTCGGATCATCAAACATGCGGAAATAAAATCAAGCGATAACACATCAAATCATCATACACATTAACACAGTATGTATGGGGAAAGCTTATAGCTGAAAACCCCGCAGCTATTGTGTATATTATAATGGATAAATCAAGTAACAAACTCGGTACAATACTCCGCCTGATACTGATGCTGTCTGATTCTACACAATCTAGCTGAGTTTTAGACAGTTGCAGTTCAGCTCACATGATGCCTTTCACTCTATTCGCAATCCGGGCACATCTATATAGATTGCAAGTTCCAAATCCACTTATTTATGTTGCTACAGATGCCATGGACAAATCACTCAAAATGTTAGTTACCAAATCTCATGCTGGCGAGTATATGTGATAGCTGTCACCCCACCTGCCATACTCTGAATACTTGGGCGATCATACACGTAGTAGACATTGTATGCAGGTTGAATAATGAGTTACTAATTAATGGATTAAATAATATTTAATTCACTCCACTCATAACTAATTGATTAGCTAGTTAAACTAATCTCAATCAGTTCAACTAAAATAAACAGAACACAACTCCACTATCCGTCTCATTAACTCCTCCAAACTTCCAATCGCGAAGTCAGGCGAAGTCAACCATCGCAATGCCATCAAACCCACAGAATAGCGTAATTCCTACGCTCTGTCATGAGCCACTTCCCAAAACTCGGCCAGAGTGCTCCAGAGAATGCTTGAGGTTATGAATCCAAATATTATTAAGGAGTAAATATCATTTGACTTCCCCTGTTTTAAGGAGAGGTAGTCTAAAAATAGACTTCGACCTCTTTGACCTCAAAAATAGAGTCTCATCTGTTTTTACCAACATGACACATACTTCAAGAATCTCAAACTGGAATCCCCGAACCATGCTCCATATGTCTAAAAATAGACATAGTCTAAAAATAGATTTTGCGCCAGAATTTGCCTGCGGGCCCACTTAGTGAAGGCGACTTCATTTCACTAAGCTCCATCATCTTGCCGCATTCTCAACATGTCCCTCTTTGTCATTATGCTCAAATTTGAAATTTACGTGTGTTTATAGACCTCTAATGGCTGTTTTCTCTGCACTAATGGCTCCAAAATTCTCAAATTAGTCTAAGTAGACTCTTGTTTCACCAAAATTTGTCGAAAATTTACCTCTCAATGCATTTTTTCCAATGAAATCTAGAAAATTTCAACTAAAAGTGGAGACAGGCACTTAACTAGAGTTAAATTTAATAAAATGCCCTAAAAATAGGGACGCACTCCAACTCCCACCATCTAAACCGTTTAATATTAAGTGCTAGTGGTTAGGTCGGGGTGGTCACAAGCCGACCCCCCACCTAAAACCACGCAGTTGAGAGCTTTTAAAACTCCGTGTTAAGGTGGGCGGAACCTGGAGAGCAGCGTTACGCAAACAGTGGCATTTCATGCCATAACTCTCGCTATGTGAACGGTGCAAAATCTCTGCCGGAGGTTACGGTGAATAAAACCATTGTATTACATGCCAACTGAACGTGACATGTGAACGCTTTATCGCTGGTGTAACAGGTTGGATAGTCGCAGGGTTAACGTTTTAATGCTGTGGGTTTATTAACCATGTGACCAATGCTTTGGGGCCGCCAGCGGGTTGGGACCACTGGCGGTCCCCTCCCCCAACCTCCAAATCATAACACCATAAGTTATTGCAGAGACTTATGTAGGTAAGCAACATCTTGTAGGTGGAAGGGTTGAAAGTCTTTGCGGTGGGTCGGAGGTCGCGGGGTCAACCTCCGCTGACTCCACAATAATTTTACAAGACCATCCTGAGGACACGTGGCAGCCTTCGGGCTTGCCACGTGTCACTCATCCAACGACCCTAATCAAAACACATCAACGGTCAATATCACACCTCCGTACCACAAAAAATTAACGGCCCACATCATGCCACGTGGCATGATCTAGTTGGTTGGAGAAAAGGGAATATTCCCTAGAATATGACTGCTGACTGGGCATCCAGTCACAAAATTTTTTGTTGTTTGGGAAAACGGACAGAACGCGATATCTTCTTCATATGACATCGGTTTTTCAAACCGTTTGTAGCGCTGGAATCAAAACGACGAGACCTTTCAGTCGCTCAGGTTTAGACATGTTTCGAGCACTTTCAATTTTGAGCATAACACATGATCTCCTGACTAGGAGGAGCAATGGAGATACGACTATGTTGGAGATACGTGTGTTGGCAAGTGGATGTTGGTTAAAGTGCAGTCTTCATTAGACAAATTTTACTCAACTCTTTTATGGAAAAGTCAATATTTTCATAAATTCATTCTTTTTCACAATTCACTACCCTTTATAAATACATCTAAAGTGGCATATTAAAAAAAAAGGGTGTATGATTTATGAAAGACTATGTGGGCTAGTCATTTTGTATGTTTTTTTTTTAAAGTGGCATATTAAAAAAATAAAGGGATAAGGGTGGTGTGATAATGAAGCTTTTGTGATGGAGTGATAAGGTGTATTTTTGGAATGACTGGCTATACATAGAAAACTAAATGCTATCCACCACATATAAATAGTAGACACAAAACACTACAACATTAAATATCATGTAAGCTAATCTGCTTCCTCAGCCGAGGTAGATCCCACCTGTGCTGAGTCCTGAACAGTAGTTCTCGGGAGTTCAGTTGGATTAAGGATGTATGGGAGGTGGTCTTCAATGCGTCAGAGGTGCCCATCTTGCTTCTGCAGCTGGAAAGTGAATTTTTTTTTTAAAGGGAAGCTTATTGTTGTATTTTGAAGTAAAGTTTTTATTTTTAGGAGATTGAGTCTGTGTACATTCAATTTTGAAGACAAGTTTCTTCAAGAGGCTGCGAGCTTGGTATTATCATTTCATAAACAATATCAACAATGGAGTTATAAGGGTGAAGTTGATAGCTTATGTACTCCAATATTTAATAAAAACACACACACACACACACACACACACACATATATATATTGGTGTTGAAGTGTCCTACATCCACCCAAAATTTGAATAAGGGGATCTTAGGTACACCATGAGTACGTTTGTGATGGCGCATGCATTTTTGGATTCTTGATATTGCTTATTTTTTGTGTCTAGTTTTGACACTATATTTGTAATATGGTACACATGGAGTATACAATAAATTAAGGAAATGAATGCACATAATAAATAATATTCAAGCTTATGTAATCAAGCATAAATAAGCAAAGCACAAGAAATCGAGCAGGTGCAACACATAATAAAAGTTGTCAACATCAACATTCAAAAACAATTCTACATGAACATGCAATTCAACATCATTCACTCAAGGCAATCAAGTTAATGAAGTTTTCATCCACATCACCATTCAACGACATACACAACAATTGGTCTTTGTGTAACTTGCAAATACAATTATTTTTTGTAAGTTAAATTGTAATCAAATTCAAATCAAATTGAGTTGAATTGTAAGGGTGCATTCTCGGTTGAACCCGACACTCATAAGAGATGTTATCACCAAAATAGGACCCTGATAGGCTGCTGATTAGACTACCTCGGTGTAACTCTTTCAAACCAAAATTTTGGCCGAGGCTTAGCCTCCTCAGCCCGAGAGGGCTCTCTTAAGGGTTTATGATATTGATTAATGATGATATAGATGGCTAACTCTATCTTAGTTTCATGTGTTTGTAGGTTGAAAAGATTAAGGCTTGTTACCATTGGGCTATGGAGTCAACAAGTCAGTGAATTCAAAGGCAAGGTTTTTGGACATGGAAATGGAAGCTGAGGCAAATGGAGTTTTCAAACAAACATATTTCACTCAAGAACATAGGTCAACACAGTAATTCCATTACTAAAGGAAGTCAGAGCATAGGGTTATGAATTCTGAGTAATAGCAATGGAATCTACTGCTAGTGGTTCAAAGGTAATTTACTCACAAGATGCAAAAAAAACATAGTCATCTCATTGCTAAAGGAAGTCAGAGCACATAGTTGTGAATTCTGAGTAATAGAAAATGAGATCTACTGTTCAACACACTAATTCCATTACCAAAGGAAGTTAGAGCCTATGAATATGAATTCTGAGTAATAGCAAGGAAATGCAGTGTTGGTGGTTCAAAGGTAAAAAACAGTCATCTTATTGTTAAAGGAAGTCAGAGCATATGAATATGAATTATGAGTAATAACAATAAGATCTACTGCAAGTAGTTAAAATAACATATAAATTAAGAAAGCATTAAACCCCATCTAAACTCAGATTTGTTCAAGAAAACCTCACTGTATTACTGATTGTATTCCTTCACATAAAGCAGCAGCTGGGCCAAATAAGTTTCCAGCCTTTTGCTAATTCGACCTCTTGCTTCATATATAGCTTTAAAACCTTGGATTATATGATGCATAATAAGAGGAATTCGAATTCTTATCCTTGACACCTATTCTAACCATAAAACAGACTTATTAATTACAAAATGACAGCTTGACTGTCTTTGAAGAGTCCTAATTCAAGTAGGACTAAAACTCCTAAAACATGTTTCAACAAACTTATCTAAACCATAAATGCTTCCTTTGCCACCTGTAACCTCATGAGGTCGAATCTGGTGATGGCTCCAGCCTTGCTATGAACCCTGCTGTTCCATGACCTATCTGCCTTGAAAAATAGGAACATGCTCCCTGCAAAATAGGTGTACTGCTTCATTTACGTTTCTTCACAACATCTGCTGACCAATTTGTGCTCAAAACACGTGGCAAAGTCATATTAAACTCTTGTGACTCCGTCCTCCCATCTATGCCCGAAACAAAACTTTGAAGAAGTGCCAAAAACCATTAACATTACTGCGCCACGAAACTGTCTGATGTTTTCGTAGCACAGAACTTCACCTCTAAGAACTTCATTTGAAACCTTCAATTTTCAATATTTTGCCATTGGCTTCTTTTGTGGTATTTATACATCTTCCAGCAGCATCATGGTTTAATAAACATACCAGTTTTCCCTTTGAAATCTTGCAAAATTGATAAAACTGCATCCTATAACAGTTTCGTAGCACGCTACGAAACTGCTGTGCATGACACCTACAACAGTTTTGTAGTGCGCTACGAAAGTGCTGTGTCTATCTTTTCACAGATTTTTCCAAAATTTTAAGTTTCAAACCTTTACTTCCATCCTTCTAGTTATATATAAGCTCTCATAATCAACAACAATCAACTCTGAACTGCTTTCAAAAATGAAATCTTTCCACATAACCCCAAAAATGTGTTAGGAGATGTCACTTACTGTTTACACTCATTTTTGCTGTGGTTGATCTTCAGGCTTTGCTAGCTGTATTTCAAGATCTTCAACCTGCCCTTTAATCCTTCTATTATTTTCTTGCAAACATAAGCTTTAGCATTCGAAAACAGCCTCACTTGATTAGGAACTCAGCCTCACTTGATTTCAAGGTGAAGGAAGCTTGGGTTTCAATTTACCATGAGCTTACCATTCGAAAAGGCATGTATGCATTGCTTTTTTGCATGAGACAATGAAACTAAGACCAACCCCTTTTGAATTTTGAAAACAACTAACATAAATGACCTCCAACGAATGTAATGATGGTTTTGAATGATTTCATGCATGAGAAATGACTCCTAGTTGACACCTAATGATGAAGAATTAACGAAATTTGAGTTATTTGATGACTTGACATGACTTGCTACGAATCCCCGATTTCGTAGCGCACTCAATGCAAATTCAGGGTTTTGTGCTTTGAAATGACCAGTTTTTTCGTAGAGCAAAAGTAGTTTTTTACACTGTTTGCGCTACGAAAACGTGGTTTCGTGGCTTATTTGAAATTTTTTGCAAATTGACTAAACACATGATTTCCGAAACATGAAATGGGACCTTTGAAATATGAAACAAAGTTGTTGGACCTTATTTGATGATGGAGATGAAACTCTAACCTTATGACATAGACTCTAAAACATGAAAATGACTTAACCCCTATTCTAAGACCATGACTTAAAAAAAAATATAAACTGTCCAAGTTTGGAAAAAAATTTAGAGTGATAACAATGGCTCCACTTGGGATAGTATGCCCTTGTGGTACACTAATAACCTGCAGCTCCAGTGCTGCTATCCATCCCTTTAAAATAAAACTCTAAAATTCTGCCCAATCTGCTTCAAACTTTTATGGCCTTCACCTCGTGCTCAAATTTGTTGGTCTCTGCAAGAAGGACTCAAAATCATCTACTAAAAATTCTCAGTCAACCAACCTTGAGCTTATTTGTAAATTCCTACCTACTCTATCCTATCAACTGCAACTTCTTTCAACTCAATCAATGTGAAATTTCCAATGTAGCCAATCATCTGTTTTATCTATCATTTGAGTTTTTTGGCTGCATTGGACTTCAAAGAAACCATGAAATTGTGATGACCACTGCCACTGAAATTGTAACTGATCTTTATGGAAAAAATAAAACTGAAACACTGGAGAGTAAAACTCTTTCATGTATCTAGCTATAGGGTCCCAGAATACATAATCAGCTTGATGATCCTCACAACATTCTATTATTTCTAAGAACTGATCTTTAGCCACACAATATTTATTTGATAAGTTATCCAATTTCCTTTCTGAATGATTCCCATAGACAATGTAATTTTCCTCACTATTATGATCATTTTTTGAATTCATCTGCTGTAAGGAATTACAGAAATAATCAATCTTTTCCTCTACCTGAAGGTTATTAAAACTGTCTTCCAGTATTTCTTCTTGGTATTTGAAATGATTTTCATCATCATGATGATCAAATGATTGACCAACCTGCTGCAAATTTTCTTCAAACTCAGAGGATGTGTCATAATTTCATATGTAAAGTCCTACTGGGTTTCATTTTCATCTAAGGGAAATATTCTCCTTTCTTCTTGGTGTTATTCTTGTTGATGAAAGGTATTATCATGAAGGGCTTCTAAAATTTCCTCATCCACAAACTCATCATCTTCATAACAATTCTCCAAATATTCAATAAAACTCTCAGAGTGTTTACAACAGTCTTTAACCATCAATAAAGAGGGATGAAACTCTTTATACATCTCATAGAATTCATCATGAAAGTTAGCAAGAGAATATAATGAACCATTTGCTAAACCTTTATACCAAGACCATGCTTTTCCTTATAGAGTGGTCATAAACATATTCATAAGACAGTCTTCAGGGATCTGAACCTTAAAACTATGTACATGCAGATGAAACCTAACCAAATGAAGAGCAACATTGTCTTTCTTTTCTTCTTTGAATATTGGAAGATCATCTAACCAATTAACCTTTGGCATAGGATTTGGAAATCCAGGGATATGAGACCAATTCATAGGAGCATACCTGGCATTCATTATTGCAATGGAACTCATCTTGAAACTTCATCTAGCTACTGATCTTTTAGCAGTGGAGTCACCTTCCAATTTGTTATTTGATGTGTGGAGTTTCCAAGGTAGTGCTATAGCCTCGAACATATTCTAAGCTCCTGCTACCTTCAAGAGTTCAGCTTCGTAATTTTCGAGAGATGTATATCTTCAGACTCCCGGTAGACGCACCAAAATGTTATCACCAAAATGGGACCCTGAAAGGCTACTGATCAAACCACTTCAGTGTAACTATTTCAAACCAACCTTTTAACTGATTTATTTCGGGGATGAGTAATCTTCAGACTCTCAGTAGATGCACCAAAATGTTATCACCAAAATAGGACCCTGATAGGCTGCTGTTCAGACTACCTCGGTGTAACTCTTTCAAACCAGACTTTTGGCTGAGGCTTAGCTTCGTCAACCTGAGAGGGCTCTCTCAAGGGTTTATGATATTGATTAATGATGCTATAGATGGCTAACTCTATCTTGGCTTCATGTGTTTGTAGGCTGAAAAGATTAAGTCTTGTTACCATTGGGCTATGGAGTCAACAAGTCAGTGAATTCAAAGGCAAGGTTTTTGGACATGGAAACTGAGGCAAATGGAGTTTTCAAACAAATATATTTCACTCAAGAACATAGGTCAACATAGTAATTCCATTACTAAAGGAAGTCAGAGCATAGGGTTATGAATTCTGAGTAATAGCAATGGAATGTACTGCTAGTGGTTCAAAGGTAATTTACTCACAAGATGCAGAAAAAACATAGTCATCTCATTGCTAAAGGAAGTCAAAGCACATGGTTGTGAATTCTGAGTAATAGAAAATGAGATCTATTGTTCAACACACTAATTCCATTACCAAAGGAAGTCAGAGCATATGAATATGAATTCTGAGTAATAGCAAGGAAATGCAGTGCTGGTGGTTCAAAGGTAAAACACAGTCATCATATTGTTAAAGGAAGTCAGAGCATATGAATATGAATTATGAGTAATAACAATAAGATCTACTGCAAGTAGTTAAAATAACATATAAATTGAGAAAGCATTAAACCCCATCTAAACTCAGATTTGTTCAAGAAAACCTCACTGTATTACTGATTGTACTCTTTCACATAAAGCAGCAGCTGGGCCAAATAAGTTTCCAACCTTTTGCTAATTCAACCTCTTGCTTCATATATAGCTTTAAAACCTTGGATTCTATGATGCACCATCAGAGGAATTTGAATTCCTATCCTTGACACCTATTCTAACCATAAAACATAATTATTAATTACAAAATGACAGCTTGACTGTCTTTGAAGAGTCCTAATTCAAGTAGGACTAAAACTCCTAAAACATACCTTATCTAAACCATAAATGCTTCCTTTGCCACCTGTGACCTCATGAGGTCGAATTTGGTGATGGCTCCAGCCTTGCTATAAACCCTGCTGTTCCATGACCTATCTGCCCTGAAAAATAGGAACATGATCCCTGCAAAATAGGTGTACTGCTTCATTTATGTTTCTTCACAACATCTGCTGACCAATTTGTGCTCAAAACATGTGGGAAAGTCATATTAAACTCTTGTGAATCCGTCCTCCCATCTGTGCCCGAAACAAAACTTTGAAGAAGTGCCAAAAACCATTAACATTACTGCGCTACGAAACTGTCTGCTGTTTTCGTAGCGCATAACTTCATCTCTGAAAACTTCATTTGAAACCTTCAATTTTCAATTTTTTGCCATTGGATCTTCTTTTGTGGTCTTTATACATCTTCCAGCAGCATCATGGTTTAATAAACATGCCAGTTTCCCCTTTGAAAGATTGCAAAATTGATAAAAGTGCTTCCTATAACAGTTTCGTAGCGCGCTACGAAACCACTGTGTCTATATTTTCACAGCTTTTTCCAAAATTTTAAGTTTCAAACCTTTACTTCCATTCTTCCAGTTATATATAAGCTTTCATAATCAACAACAATTAAATCTGAACTGCTTTAAAAAATGAAATCTTTCCAGATAACCCCAAAAATGTGTTAGGAGATGTCACTTACTGTTTATACTCATTTTTGCTGTGGTTGATCTTCAGGCTTTGCTAACTGTATTTCAAGATCTTCAACTTGCCCTTTAAGCCTTCTATTAGTTTCCTGCAAACATAAGCTTTAGCATTCGAAAATAGCCTCACTTGATTAGGAACTCAACCTCGCTTGATTTCAAGATTAAGGAAGCTTGGGTTTCAATTTACCATGAGCTTACCATTCGAAAAGGCATGTATGTATTGATTCTTTGCATGAGACAATGAAACTAAGACCAGCCCCTTTTGAATTTTGAAAATAACTAACATAAATGACCTCCAACGAATGTAATGATGGTTTTGAATGATTGTATGCATGAGAAATGACTTTTAGCTAACACCTAATGATGAAGAATTAACGAAATTTGAGTGATTTGATGACTTGACATGACTTGCTACGAATCCCCGATTTCGTAGCGTGCTCAATGCAAATTTAGGGTTTTGTGCTACGAAATGACCAGCGTTTTCGTAGCGGAAAAGCAGTTTTTTACACTGTCTGCGCTACGAAAACGTGGTTTTGTGGCTTATTTGAATTTTTTTGCAAATTGACTAAACACATGATTTCCGAAACATGAAATGGGACCTTTGAAATATGAAACAAAGTTGTTGGATCTTATTTGATGATGGAGATGAAACTCTAAACTTATGACATAGACTCTAAAACATGAAAATTACTTAACCCCTATTCTAAGACCATGACTTAGGAACAAATACAAAATGTCCAATTTTGGAAAAAAATTTATAGTGATAACAAGAGAAATGTTGCAAAAAAAACCAACCAACTAGATCAAAGATAAATTATGCATGGATTGATCCTTGGGAATGGTCATCAACAATCAAACGATTGTATAATTTTTACCATAGAATTCAATCTCACCTATTGCAGCCAACAGTCAAATGAAGATGGTACTCTCGTGTACCTGAACGAGGGAGTACAATAATGAAACTCTCCTACACTTGAAGGGGGGGAGTTCAAAAATCAAATTCAGACGATTGTCTCTCCTTTTAGCTGAAAAAGGGGGGAAATGATAATGGAACTGAAGGAGGTTTTCAGACTGAAAGTTTCGACAACATCAAAAAAAGCAACAATGAGGAGTTTCGACAACATCAACAACTAAACCAATGGGAGATCATCATCAACAGGCAATGGGCAATCATCAACAACAACTAGTGGGCGATCATCATCAGCAGGCAATGGGCGATCTACATTAAATTAGCGAGTGGGCGAACTACATCAAAGTAGCCAATGGGCGGTCAAAAACAAAGCAACCAGTGGGCAGTCAACATTTTGTCATTAGACAAGAAATTAGGATGCTAATTGAGAGCAAAGGACAAATATATCCTTTTGCATTGCATCTTGGCATTTGATGTCAAGAAACTTTTAGAGATGTATCGGACTTGCAGTTGATTCATGTTCTCTTCAAATTGGATTTTTTTCAACATCCAGGTTGGCAAATTTTCAGGCAATTTTTTTCATTGAGGATCAACATTTTCAGCATGAGGACTTGGAGATGGTTCCTCGTTCTTCTTTTGGACTTATGATTGAAGGGGGGAATTTTAGCCTCACTTTCATATCATAAAAACAATTATAAGTCCAAAATCATAAAATTAATTAAATCCATGAAAGTTGGATTTATTCCTACTTGTATAGATTGGGTTTGTTCCTCAAACTTACGAGTTTGTTTAGGTCTAGTTGGTTGAGAGATTCTCTCCAACTAGTTAGGCTCCTATATTAGTGTGAGGTTGATATATTTTTTCAACCTAAGTGATTATGTCCAAGATAGAGGCATTATCTGAAGACATTCTCCTCATGTATTTATATTTGTATCATTAACATTGTTTTTGTAACGATGAGAGGAATACAATACAATGAGGATCTGAAGCCTTTTCTACCACTTCTCTGTTTTTGATATTTTATGTGTGTTTATTTGATTTCCTTCATAAACTAGGAAGGTGACTTGAGTTGCAGTCAAATTCAAGCCTTTTTCTCAAGGTATCAGCAACCAATATGTAGAGAAAGGGAGAAATAACACATCCTTGATGGAGCCCCCTGAAGGCTTGGAAGAAATTAGTGACCCTTCCATTGACTAGAGGGGATATCCAAGGCGAGTTGATACAGTTGAAAATACGTTTAATAAAAGTGTTATCGAACCCGATCTTGCTCAATAATTTAAAAATAAAATTGTGCCTTACCCTGTCAAAGGCGTTGGACATAATGAGATTGATTTCCATGCCTTTATCCCCTCTATCCCTGCTTGGGAAGATCGCTTCATGAACCCGAATAATTTTATCAAATATCTTTTGCATGGGTAAAAAAACTCCTTGATTTTCAGAAATAATGTTTGGGAGGAGTTTCTTTAATCTTTTAGCAATCAATTTTGAAAGGATTTTATAGAATACATTGCATAAGGAGATCAGGAGAAATATTTGGAAAGAGGAGGGATTAAATCCTTGGGGATCTAGGTGAGGAAAGAAGAGTTTATCCCTCCACCCATATCGTCATTCTTCAGAGAATAAGTGACCATTCTACAAATATCTCACTTGATGAGATCCAAAAAGTGCTATAAGAAGTGGGCTAAGAACCCATTCGAGCCTGGGGCCTTATCGGGTTGGGAGGAGAATACACTATGATAGATATCTTCTTTAGAGGGGCGGAGAGTCAGTTGTTGGTTCATTTCTTCAGTAATAAGAGGCAGGATGTGCTCCAATATGTAATATTCAAAATCTTCTGATGCGGGCTCGTGTTGGGAGTAGAGATTGCTAAAGTATATAACTGCTTCTTCCTTGATCTGATTGAGATCATTGACCCTTACCCCATTTACCTCCCTATCTTGAATGGTTTTTTTCCTTTCTATGTTTTTTTCTTGTTTATGAAAATATTTAGCTTTCTTATCCCCTCCTTGAATCCAAACATTCGTGGACTTTAGCCTCCAAAATTCCTCTTCTTCTTACAACAACGTGTGGTATATATCAAACATAATCTTGTTATGTCTTACCATTTCCTCTAAAACCTAGTGTCTTTCCATATCAACATGAAGGGGGCTGATAGATTTTTCCATTTCCTGAATCACTTCATGTTGGCTTGAGGGGTCCTGACCCAAGTTCAGATTTATCATGCAACCAAAAAAACCCTACAACTAATAGCCCTTTCGGCAGTGATCTTCTTGTGCATATAAAAATCTCACCCGAAGCAGTATGGGGGGGCGCTGGAACCAGGTTTCTGCACCCTGAGGGGCCTTTTGATGTGGCAGATCTAATTAGACTTACTGCAAATAATATAACAACTCTGCGCATGCATAGTCAACAGATCTAACCCTGCAGATTACCACATAATACTTTAATATATTTTACGCACAATATACTTCATTCATATATATTTATATAACATCAACTAGTTCTCACCCATAGATGCAATTAACCATTAACAAAAGTAAATACACAATAACATAATACATTTATATCGACAAAAAATAACAAATAATCAAGACGGAAAATCACATTATGTTGGTGAGAAAGAAGGTCTCTAAGTGAGACCCAGGTTCAGAATAGAGGTCAACAAGGTTTCCGTAGTAGTCTAGCACAACGACGACATTTTCACTCTACTCCGAAGAGCATAGAGTCTCTCCCAAGGCATGCCGTGACCTTAGTAAAGTTAGGAACATGTCATATATCAACTGACACAACTTATAGAGCAAAATAGACATAACTAGGTACTCCAAATAGGTTTAGCTACTTTGCACAAGATACTACTCATGAATGTATTCAAGATGCAAAATAAAAATTTAAAAGCAGCCAATACATTCATCATAATCAAATGCTCATCACAGAATTCAGGACATCAAACCCAGAGAGAAGTATATTTCATTAACAATAGCAGACAGTTACCTTACTCCTCAGAGTTGAGTACAAACAGACTGATTACAACAATACAGAACATAATAGAACAAAACCGAACAAAACAGAACCGAACAGAACGTACAGAGCTCTCTTATGGCTCCCTTCCTCCGCTTTCTACTACACCAACCTCTTATCTACGCTAGCCAATTGCCTATTTTTTCCTTTGCCAACGTGACTATCAGTTTTCCATCCTTTTCCACTATGCTGTTTGCCACATCTCCTTGATCACTGGAAGTTCTGTTTCCTGTCCTTGTCGCTCCTTCCTGCCATCTGTGCTAGTTTCCGCAACTGCCACGCCACCTGCTCTCCAACACTCTGCAACTGTGACAACTCCCTATCTACCATGGTTGTGCTCTTCGACCTATTATCCACAACTCAAAACCGTTTCATTTTCAAAACAAGGGCCCCAACAGGCCCCGACCACATGCTATTGACTCGTCCCAAGTCAATATTTTTCTACTGCCTCGGTCTCCATTGGTCCGCCTGCCTCAGTGGCTGGCCCTATCTTCTCCATTTCCTCCCCTTGTCAAAACAAGGGCCCCAACTCGGGAACCTTTTCCAACGTTGAATATTTGAGTTTGGCTAAGTTGCTAATGGCCTGTTGCCATTCCTTCATGAGCTGGTCCATTTATGTGGCGATTTTTTCAGCTTCCTTTTCTTCTGCAATGACCGGCAGCTTGTTGAATACTTCCTTAATTTTGATTTCGGCCTGAGCGACCATTTGCTGTATTGTTTCGGCAGTATGCTTTACCGGTTGTCTTAGTTCTTGGAGGACCTGCTTGGTGGCAGCTGAATGCTCTTTAATCTTCTGTATTTTGGTCTCTAGCTCCTTCGCCTGATTGTACAACTGGTTAATGCCAACGGGGTCCGTGGCTTCCTGTATTTCTTGTGAGACTTGCTGTAGTTGTGCCAAGAGTAGTTGAGCCTTCATAGTAATAGAGGTTGAACACTCGTGAAAATGTTTCAGAAGGTTATATGGTTCTTTCACCATGGTGCCTAGGGTTCCTCACATCCCGGTTGCTTGTTTTCACTTCTCCGTGACCCTCTCGGCATATATGACAGTGGGATCTGGCAAGGCCGGTCTAGTCTTGAGAATTTCCCTTAGCTCCTGATTCTCCTTGCTGAGATTCACATAAGCTGTCTTCACATGTATAGTCCTTTCGACTATAGTGAAAACCGTTATGTCCCCTAGTGTTTGGTTATCCTGAGCTATCACAGTTGGCCAGAGATCCCTAAAGACATCCATCACCTTCTGCAGTTTATCCTGTAGACTATCCTTTTCTCCTTTCAATTGGTCGCACTCTTTAGTAAGAGCACTTATCTGTAGCTGTTGCTGTTCAAACCTTTGTTGGAGGTCATTGTGGAGTCCTTCAGCCTGCCGTGCCGCCCTCTGGATGAAATTGTACAATTGTTCTTTGCCCCAGGTCTGCATGCTCTCAGATCCAGACATATCTTGGTTCGACGGTCTCTCTCTGAGTGGTTCACCGCTGGCTATCGGCTTGGTTGAGTGTTCCTATGGTGACGTTGGTTGGGTCTGTTGCGGGAGCTGATTCCCTGGGCTATTCATGTTTGTGGTTGGCTGAACCTGTTGGAGTATCAAATTTTCTTGCTGAAAGGGGTTCAACTCCTTGGGTGAGGGTGTTGTATTTGTGGTAAAATATCCCCCGCGAATTAAAAGGTCCTGGAAAGTGCTTTGTCCAACCAGGGGTTGGTTAACCTCGGGTACCAATGCTGTACTCGAGTTAACCTCTGCCTCATTATCTCCATTTCTTTTTCTTTTTGTCTTGACTGGGTTTGAAATGGTTGCTGACGTGGATGTAGTTTGGGTGGAATGGTATTTGGAAGTGAATGACGTGTGAGACGATGAATGGTGAGTGCGAGGTGAAGATGTATGAGTGTGAGGTGGAGATGAAGTTTGAACATTCAGAAATGAGAATGGATTGAACATAGTTAGCTCAGAGGTTACCTGGGGGGCCACCTTTGGCTCCTCTTGAATTGGTGCCCCTGTGTCCATAGGTTGCGTTTGATATTCCTAGTGAGATCAACCACCTAATTAGGCACCATGACCCTGGCTTTCTTGGCCTTAGGAGCAGCCATAGGTGGTTTGGGTGCCTTACTTTTTTTGACTGGAACTACTGTTGCCAATGGGGGTGAATTAAACATTGTGGGCGGTAGGGCAGTGAGTATGGGTGCAACTATGGAGGGTGATGTAGATTTTGAGGCCCGAAATTATGAAAAAGTAGGAAACAAGGGAGAAGCACTGGTCAGATTTTGCATTACCCAATTGAAGAATTTTACTCTCATGTCCAGCTCCTCCAGTACTGGTGTTAACCGCAGCCACGACACTCTGTTCAGTGTCTCATCTAGTGTCTCCCTTGGTAATGGTTTTGGCTGCATATCCTTGAATGAGTAGCGATGGAATCCGCTTCTGATTTCCATTCCCACCCCCGGCTAGGAGCAGACTTCAGTGTGGAGTGCCTTTTCATCCACTTGAAACTTCAAAAGTCTCATTCTAATTGTTGTTTCTTCCACACAGGTGGGCCTTATGTAGGTTTGTTTGTGAGTGACCCCGAACCATATTTGAGACGAATAAATGTCTAGAAAAATACTCGGGACTCTTTGTTGCCTTGCCACTATGTCCACCATCTACCTATACCAGAATGTGAATGCTTCTTCATTCACCTCCATTGTGCTTGGGTCTCCCGAGATCTTCTAGGACATAAAATTCATCGCTAACACCTGACCACTTGTGATTTCGATAGGCTGTCTGACTCCTAGGAAAGTAAATTTCCACATTGCGAACGCCATGATCAGGTAGCCATAGATGACCCCAATGGCTCTTTTGTATTTATCCCCACAGGCTTCGAACAATTCATTCAGTAGAAACGTACACCAATTCAGCTGGGTTCCCTGGAGGCAGTGTTCCGCAACTAAAATGGTGTCCAGGGTGCATCCACCCTTTGTATAGTGTCTCATGGTCTTTCCTACAATCAGGTAACAGGAAAAATTAATTGCTGGGATGTTTATGAGGTCTATCTTCACCCCATTCCCTCCTCTTTTGGTGTCGTATTTCTTGTAATAGTCGCAATCTCCTGCCTTCTTTGCTCTTTTGGAGACTATCTGGAATGCTATGGAGACATCCCTCCCTTCTGCTGATAACCCCGTCAGCCTGTGAATATCTTCTGCATGCATTGGTATCTCCCTCCCTAGCCATAGTGACCCGTTCTGGAGCCTACTTAGTAGGAATTTCGTACACTGCATTGCGTCTCCTATGGTTCCGAACACAGGGAGGCTCCTCAGGTTTAGAATTGTGGACTGCTAGATGCCTCTAAACTCTGGAAGTAACCTTGCTGGTTCTTCTCCTCCTTCAGTAGCGTAATTTTATATGTAAACCTGCCATATTCATTGCTCGAAACTGGTAAGAATCTGTGAAGTTTGTGTCGACCAATGATGCATTGTCATATTTTCCCACCAGCAACTCCATTCTATGAATTCTTTCGTCGAGCTCGGGCTCGACAACTGCTGGCACCACCTTGGTCATTTTTTCTCTTCTTTGGTATACTTGCAATGCTACTCCTGCTCGTTCTCTATAAATTCCTGCTACTGGATGCTCTCTTTGGACGTCTTTTGATGAGATTTCTCTCGCTGTTGCTGTTTCTTGTTTTAACTCGGAATTCTCCAGCATTATCGTGCTTTATTTTTTTCGTGCGGGTTATGTAAGTGGACTTCTTTTGATGAGATTTCTCTCGCTGTTTCTGTTTCTTGTTTTAACTCGGAATTCTCCGGCATTCTCATGCTTTATTTTTTTCGTGTGGGTTATGTAAGTAACCGACACGAATGAGGTTGATAAGACCCCATAACTAATTAATTTTTCTTGCCTCCCCCACGGCTATAATTGTGCGATTAGTTAACGCAATGAGGTGGGTTATGACATGGTTGAATGTGACTTCGGGATTTGGGAAAACGTGATGGGTAATGATTATGGCCTAATATGGAAAATTTATTACGGTATGGATGATACTAATTATGGCCATTACTTCTCAAATCTAGGTAATCCTACGGACTGACATGGGAATGATGGGCCATGATTATGGAATGATGTTTGACACGTTTGGCTCTCTGACATGGATGACATGCTGGACACTACCCTCCCCCCGACCACAATCGGTTGTGATGCGGTCTCCGGATCGCACCTGTGAGTTTCTTATGTTATTTCTTTTTTTTCTTTATTGGTACTCCTATCTATTCTCTTCTCAAGTGCGAGAGAGTTATTGAATCTACCTACTCTGTTCTACCCTACTAACTCCGCTCAGTTGCGAGAGTTATTGGAAAATGAAAGAATTGAACTTACTCATGATAAGGCTTCAGGCGTGCGCCATTCACCCATTCTGGTAATACTTGGCCGTCTAGTTTTGCTATCCGAATTGCTCCTGAATCTTGGATTTCAATCACATGGTACGGTCCCAGCCAATGCATTCTGAGTTTACCTAGGAACTTTTGGAACTTGCTGTCGTACAGTAAGACTTTTCCTCCGACTGCAAACGTTTTGTGCTTAATATGGCGGTCATGCCAAGCTTTCTGTCTATCTTTCTGGACAGTCTGATGAAACTCCGCTAGAAACCTGTCCTCTTGAAGTTATTGTAGCTCTTGTAATCACTCTTTCAATGAGTCTTCCTTTGATAAATGTAGTGTTGATGCGATTAGCAGGCTCAATATGACAAATTTTTCCAGTACCACTGCTTCCCTCCCGTATACTAGCTGGAATAGAGTCTGGTTGTTTGGTCTTTTGACAGTTGTCCTGTACGCCCACAATGTTGCTGGTACACACTCATCCCAATCATCTCGATCAGCATTGCAAATCTTTGTTATCCCCTTTTCCAGAATGTTATAGAATACTTAAACTGTACCATTTGTTTGAGGATGGTACAAACTTCTCTTATGATGTTGTACCATGAAATTTTCGAGTAGAGATTTGATCGTTGCTTTGATAAAATGTGTACCTTGATCGCTAGTCAGACTTCTGGGGAATCCAAATCTGCTGATGATATTTTTAAATATGAATCTAGCTACTGTTTCGGTCGTGCAATCCTTCACTGGTACCACTTCTGCCCACCTGGTAAGATATTCTGTTGCGGTAATGATGTAGCTAGCCTGTGAGTGTCTTGTGACTGGTGCTATCGGTTCTATAAAATCAACGACCCACTTCTCAAATGGCTGCAATGCTTTTATAGGGTGAAGTGGTAGCTCGTCTCTGTGCGATGAATGTCCCATCCTCTGGAAAACATTGCATTTCTTTACAAATGCCTTACTGTCCATGTGTACTGTGGGCCACCATAAACCTGTCTGCAGTATTTTTCTTGCAGCGGGTTTTGCACCGACATGTCCTCTTGCATCTCCACAATGGAATTCCCACAATATATCTTCCCTCTCATGATCCAGGACATATCTACGCAAGAATTTCTCTAACCCCATCTTATATAGGTGTCCCTCTATTAGCTGATACTCTGCTGCTCTGACTACCAGATGTCTTTTCTGGGCTGCTGTATATTCATTCGGGCACTATCCTATTGTCAGATAGGTTGCTATCTAGTCTAAGTAGTATGGGATGGCTTATACTATAAAAAGACCAGCATCTGGCAGCTGATCATCCAGGGACCCTCCATTTTCTCCATTTTCTAGCATTGACAAGTGGCCAGGACCCACATTCAGTCTCCCTGGCTTCATTATCACCTCAAAGGTGAACTATTGAAATAGTAGGAGCCATCTACAGATCCTTCCTTCCAAGACCGGTTTGTTAACTAGGTATTTTAAAGCGGAATGGTCCGTGAAAAATTTAAACGTACCTCCTAATAGGTAGTGGTGAAACATTTGAAGAGAATACACCATTGCTAAAGCTTCTCATTTTGTTGTGGTGTAGTTCCTTTCAACTGTTGATAATTTTCGTCTTGAAAAATAAATTGGATAATCAACTGAGGTATCTCCTGGTTGAGCCAGAACTGCTCCTAGTGCAATGCTGGAATCATCCATGTGGACGTGGAATTGCTTGTCCCAATTAGGATGAACTAGTATGGGTGTGCTTCCCAATTTTCCTTTTAGTGTATTAAGGGCAGTAGTACAGTCATCTGTCCAAATGAATTGCTCCGATTTATGCAACAACTTCTCCAATGGGGCTGTTATCTTCGCATAGTTGTGGATGAATCGCCTATAGTAACCAGTGTGGCCTAGCAGCGACCTTAACTACTTCACTGTTTCTGGTGCCTCTATGTTGATTATAACTACCACTTTTGCTGGGCCGACACAAACCGCTTGTTTGCATACAACATGTCCTAACAACGTCCCAAAGGGTACTGCAAAGATGCACTTATTATGGTTTAATGAAATCTGGAGTTGCCTGCATCTGTCAAACATGATCCTTAACAATGTTGCATGATTATTTAACAGGATGTAAACTATCCAGTCATCCATATAAACTTCCAGAAATTTATGGATGTAGTCTTGGAATGCTGCTATCACAATTCGTGAAAATATTTCCGGTGCATTTTTCAACCCGAAGGGCATTACATGATATGCAAATGAGCCCCATTCGGTTGTGAAAGTTTTCTTCTTCTTATCTTCTTCATATATCCTGAAAATCCATCTGTAAATTAATAAGCTTCATTCCCCGCAACATTGTCGAGCACCTCATCACTGAACGAAGTGGGGAATGGGTCATGTATGCATGCATTTTTTAGGCTCCTGTAGTCAACACAGACTCAAATTTCAGACTTTTCCTTTTTACTTTGTATGAATATAGGACTTACCCACTCTGCTTCTTCCAGCGGGAATATCAATCCTGCCTTGAGAATTTTATCAATCTCTGCCTTGAATTTTTCTTTCACTCTTGGATTCAGACGGTATGGTCTGTGCTTTACTGGTCTTGCGTCGGGCTTCAAAATTATACGCATTTCCCCCATGTCTCCTTTAATTCCTTTCATCTCCACGACTGAGGATGGGAACAAGTTTTCATATTCCTGTAGCAGACTAAATATCTCCTTAGTTGTTTCTGCATCCCAACAATCACCAATTGACGCAAGTTTGGGATTTTTTGGTGTTCTGATGTTTAGCTTCTTGGTTTTCAATGGTAGCAGATGAATTCCTTCTCTTGTAGGTTCTTCTTGAATTTCCTGCTCCCCTTATTTTTCTTCAGAATATAGATTTCTAAGGTCTTCTAGATCATCATCATCCACTTCATTGTTTATCTTCTTTCATCCTACCGACTGTCTGACACTCTGTTTCGGGAGTGGTTGTTCTTCCTCCTCCTGAATCTCTGGGAAGAACAATACCCTTTTAATGGCCTGCAATGCCTGTATGACTAGTTCTGTTTTTCCTTTTAAGGAAAAGCATTGCGTAAACTGATCCGCAACTTCTTGCCAAGTACCGATTCCTCTTTTCTTCTCTTCATTTAGGTACCAAGCATGTGGAATCGAATCCAGTGAATGTACAAACCTGTGTACCCACAGATCTTCTGGGTACCTGGCTTTCTCCCATTGGTTGTCACAATATTGTAAATTTTTTCTGGGGTCAGAGTCCCCTTGGTACTTTTCAGTGAATTCTGGTCCTTCCTCTTCCTTGAATTTGGCCCTCAACGCTGCTGCAACCTCATCCCATCGTGACAGAGAGTTGCGGTGGTTGCTCCACCACCTTGTTGACGTGGATTGTAAAGCCACTTCCATGAGTGGGACCCTATGTTCCACTGGTACTTTATCTTCTATCTTGGCAATAAAGGTATTTACAACATTCATATTTGATAAAGTAGGATATTCTCTTACCTCGGTTTGGATCCAATTGATTCTTTTGATGTTAAAGCATATTCTTATATTGGTCTCATATCCTCCCTGCTGCCAATCGTCCCAGGCTATTTCTAAGCCTAAGTCTGAGCTTTGAACACTTCTCCAACTCATAGTCACCCCCGCTGTTGGGTTGATATAGTCTTCTCTTTTCCCTGATGTCATCTGATAAAGATGATCAAGAAGCTGAGCATCCTCTCTGTTGTCGAAAGTCTCTGTATTTCGGGGTCCTTGATATGGGTCAAGTGGATGAGTGACCCTCACTTCCTCATCTTCAAATATCATTAGTTCATTTTTCAAATCTATTACTTCATAGTTCTCGAAAGCCTAGTCTATCCCCAATAATGCTGGATATGGGTCCTTATCCCCCATAATGTCTATCACCTTGAAGTCTGTGTATGTATTTACCCCCGCAACATCGATTTCGACCTCCTCTAGCTTGCCTATGGGCACAATGCATTACCATTTTTCCATGCAGAGTTGGATTGGTGAATATGTCAGCTTTGGTCTCCCCAATGATTCCCATGTCTTCCTTGGAAAAATGTTGACATCTGATGCTAGGTCAAGCATTGTGTCCTTAATATGGAATCCCGCGACTTGAGTGTTTACCCAAAATTCTTTCCTTATTCTTCTCTTATTTCTTTTGACTCTCCGTATGTATTTTTATGTTGTGTCATTTGAATCCTCTGGTTCTGTGGTTTCCTGCACTACCATCTCCAGATTCTTCTTCAATTGTTCCAACATTGCTGCATTGGTTACAATTTTTAAAAATAGCCGGAACCATTCTTCAATCACAATGATTTTACTAGCCTGTTTCTCCTTGTCCACCTTTGGCTGCGGTAACTCAATGCCTTTGCTCCCCCCAAGTTGGGAAAATGTTTCCACAGTTGCTTTTTTAAAGTATTTATTTTGTCTATCTGGCCTGAACACGGGTTTTGGAGATACTGGCCTTATTAGCTTTATCGGGTCTGTAGTCTGTGAATATTCCCCTTTTCTCTTTCCTCCTCGCATCACTATGGCTATATTCTGCATAGCCTAAGCCTCGACTATTCTTGGATATGCATTTACCAGATTTTTTCCCTCTTTGTCTGGCTCTTTCTTTCCATGTTTTAATTAGCTCTGGGCAGTATTTTGTTGCGTGCGTATTAACTCTACATTAAGAGCACAATGGTCTTCTAGGAAGTGGACATTCCCTAGCCACGTGGCCCTCTTGGTCACAATTGTAACATCTTACAGGCCTTCTTCCTCCAGCTCGGCCTCCTCTCATGCCTCCTCCTCGTCCCATGGGAGGCCCATTCACTGTTGGAACAAGGTCTCCTACAAGATACGAAACTGGTCCATTTTGAATACTTTCGATTATATTTAGTCTAGTGCAGGGGTTTTGGGGTGGGTCAAAGCCCCGAAAACATTGTAACGGGTAAAAGGGTAAACCAGGGGTTCGAAAACCACGGTTTGCGGACCATAGGAAAGTCTAGGCTACATTATTATAAATAGAGGAACATTTTGTATTGTAAGGTAGAGAAATGAAGAGCAATTGATGCGAATTGTGGTTTGAGTTATCTGTTTGGGTTTTTGAGGAAAGGACTCATGCTGGCTGTGTGCGGACCCTGCTGCTGTGTGTGCAGGCTGGGAAGGGAATTGTAAGTAGGAATTGAGGAATTGATGAATAAGAAAGGTTGATTAAGAACTGAATTTGTGAGTACTCTTTGTGTGAATCATTGATAATTACTGCATTGTGCATTTTCTGTATTTAAGCTGTGAAGATTTTTGTAAGTGTGTTTTCTGTATCTGGATCTGTTCTGTTCTGTTTATGCAATGTTGTGCTACCATCATAAAAGAATATAATTATAGATCTGGTGCACGTGGATGCGAATAGAGACCTACTTGACCCTGTGCAGAACAAGGAAATCTGGGTATCACAGAGCCTAACACATCTCTTCTTTCCTTACCTATCCTTTCTCAGGGTGCGGAAACCTGGTTCTAGCACCCACCCATACTACTTCGGGTGAGACTTTGACCTGCGCAAGTAGGTCATTTCCGAAAGGGCCAGTAGTATAGGGGTTTGTTGGCACACCTTGAGCTCCAAACCTGGGTCAGGACCCCTCAAGCCAACAAATGGTTCCATTGTCGGGACCTGGAGCATTTTGAGGAAGTGATTTGGTACTGACAAGCGAATACTGGAGATCTAAAGCAGAAGTGAATGAGCGCTACTCTGGATGAAAGCACAACATGAAGCGGTAAGTACTATCAAACCAATCAAGAAGAGGATCACTCTGCTCATAGCTTGCTAAGAAGAGAAACTACGCAAGGTCCGCCAGTTACCCCAACGTCAGACTCATGGGAGAACAAGCCCTCAACCGAAAAATCACTAGAAGGAGACATGGCTGTACACTTGAAATTACCTAACTTTAAAGGTGCGACCGATGAGGACATGGATCGTTTTTGGTTTGTGGCTGACTCAGTATGGACTGCGCAAGGGGTGGTAAGTGATACTGTGAAGAGAGCACAGTTGTCCCTGGCCTTCGAAGAAAGAGCTCTGGACTGGTATATGCGGTACATCTCTCAAAACAGGAGCACATCTCTTCAAGATATTAAGGATGCCCTAAAACAACAGTTCCGGAAGCCAAAATATTACTCTCAGTTGGTAGCCAAAGTAAAAGTCTTCAATCAAGGTGCGTCTGAGTCGGTGTGGGAGGCCGATCAGCGATTGAAGAAAGCAATCAGGGAAGGAGGGTTCAATTACAACGACAGACAACACATGGAATGGTTCATCGCTATGTTGCTACCCAACTTACGTATACCAATGGACCACCAGACCTTTGAGTCGCAGGAAAAATCCTTGGAAGCTGCCATGAAACTTGAAGCCACACCTAAGGAAGACACGTTGGGGGGAGTACAACAAATTCAAGAGTAGCTCGGAGCCATGCACATGGAAATTCAGAGCTTACAGATGGAACGGGGAAAAGGAGCTAGTGCAGACCTCTGGTGCATACGATGTCAGGTGTCTGGCCATACAAAGGACCAATGTCCTCTATTGACGGATTACTTGCAGGCAGGGGGACCTAGTCCGCTACGCCTCGGCTCCAGCGGATCTGCGCTATGGTGTGATGACTGCCAGGTAGCGGGACTACATGATACAGCCCAGTGCCCTCGGCTAAGTATGGGCAAACTGAAGCAACAATGGTGCAGGTTCTACCGGTCGGTAGGGCACGATGAGCAGAACTGTCGCACGTATGACTTGATGGTAGATCGAGGAAACCTCTATAGGGTACAATCAGACCCTGCGTCGCTGAGATCCCCCGCGAACTTTGGTGGCTCCTTCGCAAGGGGCAGGGGGAGTCGGGGAGGTAGCGCAGGATGGGGGCGGAGGCAGCTGATCTCCTATAACTGTGAAGAGGTAGGACACTTCGCCAGGGGTTGCCCAAATCCCACCATGAAATCCTGAAAATATTGCCGGCAGCTGGACCATGAGATTGAAGACTGCCTGATCCTGATAGCAAAAATGTAGGAAAAACATCCCACCCTATTTAGAATGTGCAAAGAGCTAAAACCGAGCTAAGGAATGTAGACCCGAGTGTAAAAATCATGACACGCAGCGGGATGGTCACCCAAGGAGCCAAGGAAGTGCTTGCCAAGGATCCTACGACCTCTTCGGAAGGATTGAACATTGGAGGGCAAGAAACACTAGCAGCTCTTACGCAGCCACCAATGCACCTCAAGATAGAGGAAGGAGTTGAGCCCTTTCTACAGGCATGTCTGAAGCTTCTACATAACCCGCAGGCTGTAGAAAACCTTCAAGTATTATTGCATAGATGCGCAGCCTGACCCAACACAATTCCTGAGACTAGGGATGTACACAAGTTATACAGCTATAAGAAACGCACCGGAAGAGAAATGCGGTTGACTGCACAGATTGGCGACTACGAGATGGATCAAGTTATTCTCGATCTTGGGTCAGATGTGAATGTATTGCCAAAGCAAACATGACAACGAATGGAAGAGCCTAAATTGGAATGGTCCACCATCTAGCTGCGCATGACGAATCAACAGAAGATCATCCCTCTGGGAAGGTTGCCAAAAGTGATGGTAGATATCGCAGGAGTAAAATTCCTAGATGAATTTGAAGTCACAAAAATAGTGGAGGATGCAGATCCTTACCCTGCACTCCTAGGATTGGACTGGGCTATAGACATGGGGGGTGTCATCAATCTCAAAAAGCGGAGCATGGTGTTTGAGAATAACGGTACACGTGTAATATTACCACTAGATCCCGCCAAAGGTGTGTGGTATACAGAATCAGCATATGAGGAGGAGGAAATAGATCACATTTACAAATTGACTACGCAGGACGAAGACCGGGTTAACCCCACAACAGACATAATACTCTGTTGGGAAAAGGACAGTGAATGCTTTTCTGACCCTGATGGGGAACTGGAGATTTGGCAAAACCGGTTACACGATGTTTCGGAGCTGCGATGCCCTCGGGTCGCGAGGACCCTCTACTGTATTTCTTCGGAGGTAAGAGATCTTCCCCACTTTGATGGGTATGGTAGAATCCAGTAATTCCTAAGAGCACTGGAAGCTAGGGTGCCAAGAGAACAATGGCTTTGGGCCCTTAATCTAGCTTTGCATGGGACACCTGCACGATGGTGGGATACCCACAAGAACACATTCCCGGACTCAGAAACCTGTCGGGATAGGATGATTCTGCGGTTTCCCCCTCCAGTTGATGTACGCACCAAGATATTCCTCGGACCCAGGGATCCCTGCGCACATCTGCGTGCCTGGATGACCAAATGGTCTGACCAGACTACAGAAGAATGGGTCCATCTATTTATTCATGCCTTAGGCCCTATCCCTGCCGCTTGGTACTTAGATGCGGAGTTACACCAACATACCCACCACTGGGAAATGCTAAAAGAGGACTTTATAGGAACATTCGGACTAATTGGGGGGACGGAGATGCTCGACAAAGCTCTGCAGGACATAAATGCGTTTATATTTAAGAAGTGTTACCACCACACCGCACCAACGGTCCTGACATGGGAAGCATAGATGCAAGACATAGTCAACTGCCGGAGCTTGGCGATTGACGAAGAAGAAGATAATCCGCGAAACATCTCTGTTCCAGAATCTGAAGGAGAACGCACCATTATTGGACCCTCACTGCAGAATATTGATGTAACACAACCTCTCAAGCTACGCGAAGTTAATATTGGGACGGAAGAACACCCTAAGCTGGCTAAAATTGGGGACTATTGGGATGAAGGAACCATAGGCAAAATTGCAGAGTTACTTACGGAGTATCAAGACTTATTTCCGATAAAGTTTTCCGAGCTCAAAGGAATCACCGGGGACCTAGGCATTATGCACATCACTCTGAAACCTGAGGCACATCCCGTCAAGCAACGACCTTACCGATTGAATCCTAAATATAAGCAAAAGGTCAAAGAAGAACTGGACAAAATGCTTGCCGCAGGTATCATTGAACCGGTTGAACAATCGGATTGGGTAAGTCCAATGGTCATCCAGGAGAAGAAGACAAAGGGGGAAATACACATCTGCGTGGATCTACACAAGTTAAATGACACCTGCGTCCATGACCCCTTCCCTACGCCCTTCTCCGACGAAATCCTTGATAGCGTGGGCGGACAGGAGGCCTATTCCTTCACCGATGGGTTCTCAGGGTACCACCAGATCCGAATTGCACTTGAAGATCACAGTAAGACTACATTCGCGACCGAATGGGGGTCCTTTCAGTACAAAGTCATTCCCTTTGGTCTCAAGAACACACCTGCTATTTTCTCAAGGGTCATAGTGGCTGTATTCAAGGAGTTTATTCATAAATTCCTGGAGGTTTATTTCGATGACTGGATGGTTTTTGGCCTAGTAAAGGAGCATGTCTCTAACCTATGATTAATGTTGGATGCATGCCGAAAGCACCAGATTTCCTTGAATATCAAGAAGTGCATCTTCTGTGTACCATTCGGGATCTTTCTTGGACACATAGTCTATCGGAAAGGATTGATGGTTGATCCTGTGAAGGTAGCCGTAACTATAAACCTTGTAGTCCCAATGACATAAAAACAACTGCATTATATTCTCGGACACACGGGCTATTATAGGAAATTCATTTAGGGGTATGCTCTGATCACAACACCCATGGAAAAACTACTTAAAAAAGATGTCTCCTTTTTTTGGAATGATGAATGTTAGAAGAGCTTTAAACTGCTCAAGGAGAATATGATCTCTGAACCCATACTAATATTTCCTGACTGGTCGAATGAATTTTATGTACATGTGGATGCGTCAGGAATCGCTTTGAGGGTTGTCCTCACTCAAACTGGAGAAGGATATATTGATCATCCGGTTGCCTTTGCGAGTCGGAAACTCTCGAGCGCAGAACGGAACTACTCTACCACTGAGTGCGAAGGAATGGCTATGGTATACGCATTACAGAAATATCGGCACTATCTGCTGGGTGGACACTTTAAAATGTTCACTGAACATTCAACTTTGAAATACCTGGTCAACAAGCCTGTGTTGGGGGGGAAGATTTGCCGCTGGCTGTTACTATTCCAGGAATATGATTTTGAGATCATCGTCAAGATCGGAAGGAGTAATGCAGGCTCGGATCATCGGTCTCGCATCGAAATAGGGGAAGAACCTACTAACTTGGAGGAGGGCTTACCAGATTCGCATCTATTCACCATTAGGGTGGTTGATGCACACTTTGCTGATATCATTGAGTTCCTCACTACAGGCATGGCCCTTGCAGAATATTCGGTGCAGCAGAAGAAGGAGTTGGTTACTCAGGCAGCGGACTTTACTATCATCGCCGGTTAGTTATACAAGCTAGGCGCGGATGAGATACTATGCAGATATGTCCTGGAACATGAACGACCTGTCGTTTTAGCAGAAGCACACGAAGGTGTCGCAGGAGGCCACTATGCAGGACGAGCTATGACACAAAATATTTTGAGGGCTGGGTTATGGTGGCCTACCCTACATCAGGATTGTTACACCTATTCTAGATCATGCGATACATGCCAGTGAACAGGACGACCCTCGCGCCGAGATGAGATGCCATTACAGCCTCAAGTGGCTCTACAAGATTTTGACAAATGGGCCATTGACTTTATAGGACCCATCAATCTGCTAGGCAAGAAAACAGGTGCGCGCTACATTATTACCGCCACTGACTATGTCACTCGATGGGCCGAGGCACAAGCGGTGAAGGATTGTACTGTGGATACTGCTGAACACTTCATCTTTGAATAGATTCTGACCAGGTTTGGCTGCCCAAAGATCCTAATGAGTGACAGAGGTATGCACTTCGTTAACCAAATGATTCAAGCTCTGAATGAGGAATTCCGGATCCACCATGCAAAGAGTACACCATACCATCCCCAAGAAAATGGGGTGGTTGAAGCTTTTAACAAAATTTTGGAACATGCATTAACTAAGGTTTGCAATGCCGATCGTAGTGACTAGGATGTTTGCATTCCCTCTGTTCTGTGGGCCTACCGAACGACCTGCAAGAAGCTGACAGGCAGGACCCCCTTCTGAATTGTCTATGGCAAGGAGGCCATTATGCCCATATATTACATTGTTCCTAGCCTACGCATCGCAGCATTTACAAATATGGCGGACCCAGATGTCATTGAGGAGCGTCTTGCGCAGCTTGTGGCTTTGGAGGAAGATCAGTTTATTGCTAATTTTCATCAACAGGTTCAGAAGGCTTGTGATAAATCTTGGCATGATCGACATATTCACCAAAAGACATTCGTCGCAGGCGATCTCATCCTTTTATACGATAGCCAATTTGTGAAACACCCAGGCAAATTCCGGCAGCACTGGCCTGGTCCCTACATAGTTAAGGAAATCACGAATGGTGGAGCAGTCCAGCTAGCTACCCTGCGCGATGACATCTTACCTGGCTTTGTCAATGGTAGTCGACTCAAGCCATACTGGGCTCAATGACTATATGGCGGCCACAGTGACTCGGGACAAGTCACAAGATTGTGTTGGGGGACTATTGGAACAGGGTCTCCTACAAGCTGCGAAACTGGTCCATTTTGAATACTTTTGATTAGATTTAGTCTAGCGCAGGGGTTTTGGGGTGGGTCAAAGCCCTGAAAACATTGTAATGGGTAAAAGGGTAAACCAGGGGTCCAAAAACCATGGTTTGCGGACCATAGGAAAGTCTAGTCTAGATTATTATAAATAGAGGAACATTTTGTATTGTAAGGTAGAGAAATGAAGATCAATTGATGCGAATTGTGGTTTGAGTTATCTGTTTGGGTTTTTGGGGAAAGGAATCCTGCTGGCTCTGTGCGGACCCTACTACTGTGTGCGTAGGCTGAGAAGGGAATTGTAAGAAGGAATTGAGGAATTGATGAATAAGAAAGGTTGATTAAGAACTGAATTTGTGAGTACTCTTTGTGTGAATCATTGATAATTACTGCATTGTGCATTTTCTGTATTTAAGCTGTGAAGATTTCTATAAGTGTGTTTTCTGTATCTAGATCTGTTCTATTCTGTTTATGAAATGCTGTGCTACCGTCATAAAAGTATATAATTATAGATCTAGCATACGTGGATGCGAATAGAGACCTACTTGACCCTGCGCAGAACAAGGCAATCTGGGTATCACAGGGCCTAGCGCAGCTCTGCTTGCCTTACCTATCCTTTCTCAGGGTGCGGAAATATAGTTCCAGCACCCACCCATACTACTTCGGGTGAGACTTTGACCTGCGCAAGTAGGTCATTTCCGAAAGGGCCAATAGTATAGGGGTTTGTTGGTAAACCTTGAGCTCCGAACCTGGGTCAGGACCCCTCAAACCAACATTCACTCTATATGATGGCCTGTCCAACCGTTCCGCCAGTGCATCCAGAGCTCTACACTGCTCTGTGTTGTGCATTGTAGAAGCACATAACTCACAATATATGTTTTTTGGAAGGTTGGAGTATTTTTGCAAAATTGGGCATAAGCGGGGTGGGTGACCAATGCTTTTGCATATCTCACAATATTTAGTTGTGGCCTGATTATGTTGCGTGGGGAACCCTGGGTAATGGGGTTGCAGAAGATATAGCCCTTGAGTTTTTATCTACATAACTCCCCCTACTGGTGGAGCCCCTTGTGTCCCTACTGCTGAAGTCCCCGCATTCTGCCCCCACAAATTTGGACATTCGGTGACCACGTGTCCCTCCATAAAATAGTGCGTACAACATACATTGGGTCTTGCAGGTCGCATTGGATGGATGTCCTTCAAATTTTCCGTCAGATTGGCTATCTGATGTTTTAATCCCAATATGGAAGGGTATTGAGCTGCTGCCCCTCCCTTGAACTCCTGCGGATACCCCGCCATGGATTCTATCTTCATAGCTTGCTCTAATGCATCTTGTAATGTATCAATCTTCTGTTGAAATTTGGTACCGGAGGACAGGTGGTTCCCTAAGGCTTTGATCTTTGGCCTAGGGAAAAGTGTCCAAAAGAATTTAATTTTTCTCCTAAAGTAACTTTATAAATTTTTATAAAGTTAAATCTAATTTAAAAGTGACTTAAGTGATAAAGTTACTAAAGTGACTTTATAAAGTTATAAAGTCAAATCTAATTTTAAAGTGACTTTAAGTGATAAAGTTGCTAAAGTTAAAGTGACTTTAAATAAAGTCAATATAAAATTAGAAAGGAAAAAGTGACTTTGGAAATAAAAGACTAAGTGGGTCTTTATTAAAGTGGGGTGAATTAAAAAATGAAAAGTGAGATTTAAATGAGCATTTAATCTCAGCCCTAGATCTCAATCTATCTCAGCCATTGGATTTAGGGATTTCCCAAAAGTCACTTAGGGTTAGGTTAAAGGAGGAAAAGGAGGAAAAGGTCATTCATTCTTTCATGAGCAGAATGGGAGAAGGAGAGCAAGAGAGCAAGGGAGATTTCTGAGCAGTGACGAGAAGGAGGCAGCAGAGTAACTTTATAAATTTTATAAAGTTAAATCTAATTTAAAAGTGACTTAAGTGATAAAGTTACTAAAGTGACTTTATAAAGTTATAAAGTCAAATCTAATTTTAAAGTGACTTTAAGTGATAAAGTTACTAAAGTTAAAGTGACTTTAAATAAAGTCAATATAAAATTAGAAGGGAAAAAGTGACTTTGGAAATAAAAGACTAAGTGGGTCTTTATTAAAGTGGGGTGAATTAAAAAATGAAAAGTGAGATTTAAATGAGCATTTAATCTCAGCCTTAGATCTCAATCTATCTCAGCCATTGGATTTAGGGATTCCCCAAAAGTCACTTAGGGTTAGGTTAAAGGAGGAAAAGGAGGAAAAGGTCATTCATTCTTTCATGAGCAGATTGGGAGAAGGAGAGCAAGAGAGCAAAGGAGATTTCTGAGCAGTGAGGAGGAGGAGACAGCAGCTTGGCACACATTCCAAGGCAATATTTCAGCAAGACGGTACAGCAGAGTTTGCACACAGTTCAAGGCAGATTTGGCACGATTTCCAAGGCAAAATCCGTACAGCAGCTTGTGGCACGTTTTCCAAGGCAGCCGTACCATTTTCTGGGCACAGATTTCGAGGGAGAAGCTGCTGTTTTTTGCTGCACGCTTTTCTAGACAGGCCGTACAGCCTGTAGCTGATTGCTGGCACAAAAATCGAGGCAGATTTCCGTACAACAGCATTTAATACCGCTGCACGCATTCCAAGGAGGCCGTACAGCAGCATTTATTGCTGTTCTGCACGCAAAAAGAGGAGGCCGTACAGCAGAAATTAATGCTGTAATTTCTGGGCACGTTTTTTAAGGAAATACGCACAGCATTTATTGCTGGTTCAGTTTTACTGTATGCACGTTTTCCGAGGCGGTGGTTAAGCACGGAAAGAGATAAGTTGTAAAAGTTTACTTGCTGATTTTTCTGAATATTTCTCTCACTGTAAAAAGCATTTTTCAGAAATAAGGAGGAGCTCTCAAACTGGTTTTCCCCAAGAGTTGTAGGGGGTTTTTCCAGGGTCACCTTGACCAAAAATACTGAGTTATCATGTGTTGAATGACTGTTTGTTACTGCTGTTATTTTATTTCTGCATTTACAGCATTCTGAAAAATTTCCAGAATTTGTGTTTTCAGCAAAATTTATTTTCCAGTTATTAAATGTATGGATATGGGAAAGGGCATTTAATTATTTTGGAGTAATAAGGTGAAAACTGAAAACCGGGGTGGGAAATAGAATTTTCTACATGGTATCAGAGCTTGAGTGCTGAAAGAGCAGTTTGGGACAGCAAGGAAGAAAATTACAGCTTGCTGATTTTTCACTCGGAAAATTCCAGCAAGCTGATTTTTCACAAACAGCAGATTTTTACCTTTACTACAGCAGTGTTATTTTTCAGTTTTAGGACAGCAGGATGTCATTGGGACTGAGGGTGGAGGATAGGTTGGATGGGCATTCCAACTACAACATTTGGAAGGAGAGAATGCAGAGTATCTTTGAGGAGGCAGAAGTCTGGGACATTATGGTACATACCACACAAAACCCTGTGAATGTGCCTACTGATGCTACTCAGTTGGCAGCATATAATAAAAAGAACAACAAGGGTAAGAGGCTGATTCTAGGATTGGAGAGGCCATTCCACCCACTGAGTTGGTGCGGATTGCAGTGAATGGCCTCCCCAGTTCATGGATGAACTTTGCTGATGGGGTTTGTGCACGTGAGACCCTTCTCACATGGGAGAGGTTTTGGGATGATTGCATTCAGACAGAGATCAGGAAAGGTCAGCTTGGGGCAGCCAAGCCAGTTGAGCAGGATGAGGATGTAGCACTGTTGGCAGGACGCAAGAATGGCAAAGGGAAGAAGCAGGCTTCCACAAGCAATGGTGGGGGCAAAGGCAAAGGTAAAGGTAAACAGGATAACTCACAGAAGGACTATTCCAAAGTGAAGTGTTGGAATTGTCAGAAGATGGGACACTATGCCGTTGTGTGTCCGGAGAAGAAGAAGAAGAAGGGGAAGAACCAGAGCATGGCAGCTTCAGCAGAGGTTGAGGACTTTGCAGATCGCTTTGACCGAGAGTTTGGGTTCATTGCGTGTGAGTCTTCTAGTGCAGGATTATCTGCCATAGAGGTTCAGAGGGAGCATGCATTTCCCTCGATTAGCGGAGCATCTTCGGGTATCTGGTATGTGGACAGTGGGGTTTCACGTCACATGACAGGAGTCCGTGAGTACTTCTCAGAGCTTTCAGAGAGTGGCACTGATGTAGAGGTAGTACTCGGTGATGACAGAGTTGTTAGAGCAGTCGGTGTGGGAACATTGACATTTCAGAGGGAGTCCAAACCTCCCTTGAAGGTGTCAGATGTTCTTTATGTGCCAGGGATGAAGAAGAACCTCATATCCGTCTCAGCTTTGGAGGACAGAGGATATGAGATACTATTCAGGGGAGGACAGGTGTTGATGTATCCCAGGGGCACTCCAGCTGATTCAGCTAGAGTGATAGGTGTACGCTATGCAAAGGTGTACAAGTTTGCATTTCAGTCCCTTTTGGCATTGAGCAGTAGTACCGACAGCAGAGCTAGCAGTTCTGAGCAGTGTGAGATTTGGCACCGCAGGATGGGGCACATGCATCATGGAGCCTTGAGGACTTTGCGGGAGATCACTACAGGTGTGCCAGATTTCAGTACTGATCACTTCGATACTTGCAGAGGATGTGCGATGGGCAAGTTTGCCAAATCCCCTTTTCCCAGCAGTGACAGCAGAGCAACTGGGATACTTGATTTGATTCATTCCGATGTGAGCGGTCTGATGTCTCATGTTTCCTTGAGTGGATATGAGTACTATGTGTTATTCATTGATGATCACTCCAGGAGGACCTGGATTTATTTCTTGAAGACCAAGAGTGAGGTCTTCAAGAGGTTTCAGGAGTTCAGAGCTCTTGTGGAGACACAGACAGGTCGGAAGATCAAGTCCCCGAGGTCGGAAAATGGAGGAGAGTACACCCTTGGAGAGTTTGTTGACTATTGTGCGGAGGCAGGCATTAGGAGGGAGTTCACTGTTCCTTACAACCCCCAGCAGAACGGGGTTGCGGAGAGGAAGAACAGATCCATCGAAGGGGCTGCCAAAGCCATGTTGCATGATCAGGGGTTGCCATTGTTTTTGTGGGCAGAGGCCTGCAACACAGTTGTTTATTTGCAGAACAGGAGTCCGCATCGTGCCTTGGGGCACATGACTCCGGAGGAGGCTTTTTCTGGGAAGAAGCCTGATATGGGTCATCTTCGTATCTTTGGGTGCATGACACACTCCTACATACCCAAGGAGAAGAGGACCAAACTAGAGCCCACCGCAGAGAAGGGTATCTTTGTGGGCTACAGTGAGACCTCCAAGGCCTTTCGGATTTACATTCCTGCGCAAGAAGATGTAGCAGACACAAAGTGGATGTAAGCCCGAGGAGGACAGGCTCGGGAGGCCGCTGTGGGAGTTAGACATTCGGACCGCCCGGCATCTTCGGCGCAAAGAACAGCCGGGCCGGTAGGATCCGAGCAAGGTGATCAGGAGGATCCGCAGGCACATCTATGACGATGTCGTGTCCGTCGTTGTGGCGGCTCGCAGTCGCAGGTGGAGCGCGGCGGAAGACGCGCAGCGCCCGCGAGCGCTCATCGGGGAGTCCACATCGATGGGACAACACACCCGCACCTCAAACATCTGCTGTGTTCAAAGAAAGAGACGCGTACGTACGAACAGAGTTCGGTGCTCCCATGTTGGAGAGGAGTTTGCCTTCCGGCGGAGGCGGCATCAGTGAAGAGGAAGCCCAAGTGGCTTCGTGAACACCCGAGAGGATGCCACATCTCGCGTCGAGCCTAAGAAGCCAGTCAGAGAGAGCAGACCACCTGAGAGGTTTTGTAGCTACATGGCAATGGCTGCCAACATCTTAGACTCTGAGCCTTCTAGCTATGAGGAGGCAGCTAGCCAGCAGGTCTGGAGAGAGGCCATGCAGGAGGAGTATTCTTCTATCATGAAGAATGATGTTTGGGAGGTGGTGTCGAGGCCTGAAGGCAAATCCGTGGTTACTTCCAGATGGCTTTACAAGGTAAAGCATGCTACAGATGGCAGCATTGAGAAATTCAAAGCGAGGTTTGTGGCTAGAGGGTTCTCCCAGGTAGAGGGAGTTGATTATGAGGAGACCTTCGCTCCCGTGGCTCGACATACTTCGATCCGCTCCATTATATCGATAGCAGCAGAGATGGGTTGGAAGATCCACCAGATGGATGTGAAGACCGCATTTCTCAATGGCTTCATACAGGAGGAGGTGTACATCGAGCAGCCACAGGGCTTTGAGGTGCATGGGAAGGAGTCCCATGTGTGCAGACTGAAGAAGGCCCTTTATGGCCTGAAGCAAGCTCCCAGAGCTTGGTACTCCAGGATAGATACATACTTGCAGAAGATGGGTTTCACAAAGAGTGAGGCGGATCCGAACCTTTACTATATTGTGATAGGTGAGGAGCCTCTCATTCTGGTGCTGTATGTGGATGACTTAGTCATTACAGGTGCAGAGAGACTCATAGAGCACTGCAAGAGAGATCTTGCGGCGGAGTTTGAGATGAAGGACATCGGCTTGATGCATTACTTTTTGGCTCGAGGTGTGGCAGAGGAGGGCATTTTCCCACTTGTGGGAAGCATATTGTGTGACATCCTTATGGACCCAAGGCGAGGACGAGAGACCCATGTCGACACCGATGATCACCAACTGGAAGAAGCTTCATGCTTCGGATTTTGAGTTGGTGGATCCCACATTGTACAGGCAGCTAATTGGTTCCTTGATGTATTTGGTCAACACTAGACCAGATATCTGTTTTGCAGTCAACACGATGAGTCAGTTTATGTGTGAGCCTAGGAAGGTTCACTGGGTGGCTGCAAAACACATTTTGCGATACTTGCAAGGGACAGTGGATTATGGTCTGGACTACAGGCAGGGGGATGGAGTGAGATTGGCAGGTTACACTGATTCTGATTGGGCAGGTTGTGCTTCTGATAGGAAGAGCACTTCAGGGTGCTGTTTTGGGTTGGGTTCGGCAATGGTGTCATGGTTCAGCCGAAAGCAGCAGTCAGTAGCATTGAGTTCAACGGAAGCAGAGTATTGGCAGCCAGTCTAGCTAGTTGTGAGGCCATCTCGCTTCGCAAGATGTTGTTTGGCTTATTTGGTCAACCGTTGAGACCTTCAGTGATTTACTGTGATAATCAGAGTTGCATTAAACTCACGGAGAATCCAGTATTTCATGACAGGTCAAAGCATATCGGGATCAAATATCATTTCATCAGAGACTATGTTCAGAAAGGAGCTGTAAAGCTTGAGTATATTCCCACTGATGAGCAAGTTGCAGATATTCTTACCAAAGCCTTACCACGGGGCAAGCATGTCTACTTCAGAGACAAGATGGGAGTGGTGAGGAACACCTTCCTCGGTAAGAGGGAGTGTTGAAATTTGGTACCGGAGGACAGGTGGTTCCCTAAGGCTTTGATCTTTGGCCTAGGGAAAAGTGTACAAAAGAATTTAATTTTTCTCCTAAAGTAACTTTATAAATTTTTATAAAGTTAAATCTAATTTAAAAGTGACTTAAGTGATAAAGTTACTAAAGTGACTTTATAAAGTTATTAAGTCAAATCTAATTTTAAAGTGACTTTAAGTGATAAAGTTACTAAAGTTAAAGTGACTTTAAATAAAGTCAATATAAAATTAGAAAGGAAAAAGTGACTCTGGAAATAAAAGACTAAGTGGGTCTTTATTAAAGTGGGGTGAATTAAAAAATGAAAAGTGAGATTTAAATGAGCATTTAATCTCAGCCCTAGATCTCAATCTATCTCAGCCATTGGATTTAGAGATTCCCCAAAAGTCACTTAGGGTTAGGTTAAAGGAGGAAAAGGAGGAAAAGGTCATTCATTCTTTCATGAGCAGATTGGGAGAAGGAGAGCAAGAGAGCAAGGGAGATTTATGAGCAGTGAGGAGAAGGAGGCAGCAGTTTGGCACACATTCCAAGGCCATATTTCAGCAAGACCGTACAGCAGAGTTTGCACACAGTTCAAGGCATATTTGGCACGATTTCCAAGGCAGAATCCGTACAGCAGCTTGTGGCACGTTTTCCAAGGCAGCCGTACCATTTTCTGGGCACAGATTTCGAGGGAGAAGCTGTTGTTTTTGCTGCACGTTTTTCTAGACAGGCCGTACAGCCTGTAGCTGATTGCTGGCACAAAAATCGAGGCAGATTTCCGTACAGCAGCATTTAATACAGCTGCACGCATTCCAAGGAGGCCGTACAGCAGCATTTATTGCTGTTCTGCACGCAAAAAGAGGAGGCCGTACAGCAGAAATTAATGCTGTAATTTCTGGGTACGTTTTTCAAGGAAATACGCACAACATTTATTGCTGGTTCAGTTTTACTGTCTGCACGTTTTCCGAGGCGGTGGTTAAGCACGGAAAGAGATAAGTTGTAAAAGTTTACTTGCTGATTTTTCTGAATATTTCTCTCACCGTAAAAAGCATTTTTCAGAAATAAGAAGGAGCTCTCAAACTGGTTTTCCCCAAGAGTTGTAGGGGGTTTTTCCAGGGTCACCTTGACCAAAAAATACCTGTTATGATGTGTTGAATGACTGTTTGTTATCGCTGTTATTTTATTTCTGCATTTACGTATTCTGAAAAATTTTCCAGAATTTGTGTTTTCAGCAAAATTTATTTTCCAGTTATTAAATGTATGGATATGGGAAAGGGCATTTAATTATTTTGGAGTAATAAGGTGAAAACTGAAAACCGGGGTGGGAAACTGAATTTTCTACATATTTGTTAGTGCACTTTCTGCCACCTATTCTTTAGGACCAACTACTATTCACTACGGACAATCTTCCTAAATCCTTGCACACTTCTTCCTCCAATTTCTTAGGACCATAGTTTTAAAAAACGACCGATTCGAATCGGACCAGGCCTGGTCGACCGAGCCATTAGGCTTGCCGGTCTGACCAGGCACAAGAAACGGCCAGTTGGCCGGTTTGTTACCGAGCCGGCCAGTTTTTGTACCGGCTCGGCCGACTCGGTAACAAACCGGCCGACCAGGCCTGGTCCGAGTTAACTCGGTCGAGCCAATTCCGCAGG
>CM076578.1:1241108851-1241263381 GCA_034641835.2 Pinus albicaulis
GCCCTTCGCCATAAGAGAAAGATAATGCCTGCGCACTCATTTTTTATGTTCGGAACATAGAATGAATTACACACAATGTAATATCTATAATACTATTTAATGTCGTGTAAAAAAATAACATTTCTTCCTTGTAGTAGAAATCAAATTATATTTGTTTACTCATTAAATTTTTTCCTCATAATAAAAACCAAATATATATATATATATATATATATATATATATATATATATATATATATATATTCGGTTACTTTATATCTCTCTATAAAGTTATATAAGATTAAGCTATAAATTGATGTATTGTAATTATGGTCGACATTAATTTCTTTTCTTATTACAATTTTTAATTTGTTAATTTAAATTATTATTTTACTATTTTTAAATGTAATGTTGCATCACAACATATCTCCCATACTGAGATGTAGATTGACTCTTGACACAATTAATTTAGATTTAATATAGCTTAAAAAATATATATATTTTTATAAAATTAAATTTATTACTAAAGTTATGAGATTTTCAAGCAATTTAAATTTAATATTATAACAACTTTTACCAGTTTAAATTAGAAATCTCTCTCTCTAAAGATGAAACTTACCAATTATACTATAAAAGGCTAACGAGACGAATAAAAATACAATATAATTAGCAAAATAATAACAACAAAAACATAAAACAATAGTATAAATAATGAAATAACACAAGATATATCACTCTCCATTGTTATCACCCTGATTATCTTCCTTGTTTGGTATGATAACATTTTTGTTCTCAAAAATATGTTTTGATCTAGGGTTATGTCTTAATATGAACCACCAATCCCTATCCAACACATATGGGTAAAAAAACACCTAGTTGCAATGTTTTGGGAAAACATAAGGTTTCTTAGCTTCATGCCACATCTTTTTAGAGCTAATAGATATCAACCTACTATAGCGATCTTCCTTTAAATTAGTCCAATCAAAGGTGCCCCACCACTTGCACCTAAAAATAACACATTGGAACGAATAGAAGTCCACTTGAATGATCTCTTGTATCTTTCCAATGTAACCTGATGTCCTCTGCATTAGGTTTTGATCACGCAGGCTAGCATAGCTAGATTGGTCGAACTCAACTTCCACTCCACAGTGTTGTGTTATGCATCCATCATCGACATCCTCCATGCAAAAATGAAGTCCATATGCCCACATAAATGGGAACAAATGCACGTATTAAAAATTGAAAAAATCATAGTGTCACATGTCTAATAACTCGAACATAATTAAAAATAATATATATGTATGTGTGTGTGTGTTACAATTCAAAGGTGCAATTGAAGTTAAAACCATACAAAAAGAAAATATAATTACCGAGTTGCTGCACCTGGTCCCTATGTTTAATGCATCCTCTTCAGCACGCGGGTAACATCAAAATGCACCGTATTTCTCTCTGACTGGATCAACAAACCCAACTATTAGGGCATGTCATTAGCATATTTTATTTTAAATGACCAGGATAAGGTACACTTCTACCATTCAACTATTTGAATTATTTCCTGTCACTATCCCATTTCCTCCTCTTCTCTTCATACAATGATACCTAGGGTTGTGTCGCTTCCATTTTGTAAGGATGAATTTGTTGATGGATTGAATTTATGAATTCATTGATGATAAAATGAAACCAACACACACACACACACACATATATAGTACATATGAGATCAAAATATGCATTAATATGAAGTTAAGTGTGAATAGTTACTATGTAGTAATTTGAAAAATGATAAGTCTACACTACTCTTTATTATGTGCCCCTTTCCATTCATTTTTAGAAGCTCCCCTTCTCTTTTGTCTTCATCCCTTTCATCGTCCCAAATCGCTGCACGTGGTGTGTTGTCGATCTGCTTGATGTACTCAATGGAATAATAGAAAGACTCATACGATATATACCCCTCTGCCATAGAACCCTCTGGTTTTTCCCTTTGTCGAACAAAACCTTTCAATTTCTTCACATGCCTCTCTAAGAAGAAAATCCAACGACAAGAAACAACCCAAACTAATTCAACCTCATCCACTAGGTGAATTAGAAGATGCACCTGCAAGTCCATGAAACTCATCGATAACTCCTTCTCAAACATACAAACAATCTCAACTATCTCTTGACGCCACCATGGAATGCTAGCCATATGAATATCCTTTGATATGATCCAACGTACAAATGAAGATAATTTAGGTATGGCACATCGTAGGTCTTGGGGGAAGTCATGGTTCACACACCCACACACGAGCAGAGGATAATGAAACTGCACAATAAATAGTACATTATATAAAAATTAATTATAAAATATCTCATCACATAAAAATAAAATAAAAAATAAAAAAATCATGTTTTTGACATATGTGCTCTTAGAAGGTTCAAATGCTCATGTGATTTCAACCCTGAAAAATGATATTCCACTGTGAAGTAGCGCCATAATGAAGACCCATTTAAAGAAGGCACCCTCACGCTCATTATAAATTCCTTTGCAAAGAAAGATTGTCTTTATTTAAAATCCATGGGACATCACCTTCTTTGAAAGACCAAGAGGGACCAACCTCTCCTCTAATTTGTTATCTTGGCCAACATTTCATTTTAGTTTTTTGAACAAATGAGATCTCATCTAATAACCAATGTGTCAATTTATTTCAATAATATGTGCCTCCATAAAGAAGATGAAACATTTTTAAATATATGCATGAGATCTGGTAAGTTAGAAATCTTAAGATGCTCCCAATATGGGAGCTCATAAAAGATAGATTTACTTTTCATCCCAATGGGAAATTTATCAACATAGGTGTCAAATAATTCTAGATCATCGAACATAGGCTCCTCATTTGAATCAAAAATTTCTTCAAAACCCTTCTCCTTCCCTCTCTCATACGCTCTAAGCCATTCCACTGCTGTCATTATTGTAGGCCTTTGGGTTCTCTCTAGTTTAAATTTTGAAAGTGAATGTTACTCCATTGTAAGGGTGTTCTTCTAGGAGGAATACCCTGGAACAGTCATACACTGGATTTCATAGGTGGTCGGACCACCTAGCCTTCAGAGAAGGTCTGAAACATTTACATCCATGATACCTTTTTGTTACAAGACCTGTGAAAATATTGTATACAGAACGACATGTTAGCGACCATGAAGATCTGAACAATTGCAGTGAATTAAATTAATATGTGAAACAATATCATTACTAAAAAAATTGATAAGAATGTAATTTACCAGAGAAAACTCCTAAGCCTGGATAGTCATGTATGGTGTAAGCACATATACGATAAAATGTAAAACTCCTCTCTGTTGTGATGGGTCTCGATACATCATACACATGTATCCGTTCCCATAATTACTTCAATTCATCTACCAATGGTTGTAAGTAGACATCCATATTCTTCACTTATCTTCTACAAGGGACTATGAGGTCCAACATAAGATGTTCATTCTTCATGGAAAACCATGGGGGGATATTTTTATTAATCACTACTACATGCCAAATAGAATAGTTGTTGTTTTGGAGGGAATATGGGTTGACACCATCCATGGCTATGTTGAGTTGTAGACTTCATACTTAATCCTTGAATTTTTTAGGCCATGTATCCTTTATATGATTCATGGATATTGAATCTGTTGGGATTCACATGACTCCCGACTCACTTCTATGTAGAGTGACTAGAAGCAAATCTAGGGAGGCTCATAACTTTTTCAAATTTTGACCAATTTTGGAGCAGAAAGAGGCTAGATAGGCAATTTTTAGTGTTCTGGAACTAATGGAATAGTTTTTGAAGCCATTTGATCACTGTGAATGTATGAAATCACCATTTTTGAGCATAATGATATAGGTCCAAGCCATTCGAAGTTGGACCAAGGATACGTAGCCCATGAGGGGTGAAATCCATCATTTGTTGTGTTGTGGTTATTTTTATGGTGTATTTGTCTGTTGTTTCTGTATTTCTAGAGTTTAAATTCATGTTTTATGTGTTTAAAAATTTAACATAGAGGCTCATAAAACTCAATTTTAAAACTCGCAATTTATGAACCCTCATGCACATTTACATTAAGATCTCATATAGATCAAGTGTGGTATCGAGTGCTCAAAATTATGCTAAAAAATTAAAGTTGTCAAAATGGTGTGGAACCTGAACAAACGTGTAGTTCTCATAGTTTTGAATCCAGCACAACTCGTTTCACGTAAAACCAACACACTATGCTCCCGAAAATGAGTTTTGTTCGTTTTCCCAAAAAAGTAAAATTTTGGGAAAACAAATTGTGCAGGCAGCCGAGTCAGTAGTACGTACAACTAACTAGGCTTGTTGATTGCGCATGGTTGACTGGGCATTGGACCAATCTGGTCACGCCACTTATCTGAATTTTAGTGGTTCTAGTTGGCGTATTTCTATTGGGTGGTTGGTGGCCAACCATAGGCTGCCATGTGGCCCAACCGAAGGCTGCCACGTGGCAACCCGGGGGCCACAAAAATCTTTGGTTAAGTCTGAATTGACCTCGCAAGAGTCAAACATCGGACCTCCCTCATAACCGCACAATGTCTTAACCATTGGGCCGCTCTGTTCCTTGTTATATCATGCGGCAGAAAACTTATTTAAACATTATGTCGATAAAGTTTTGGGGTAAGGGGCCAGGGCTTAGCCCCGACCCCCCATATATGATACCATGTGACCAAAGGTGTAGGACTGTGGGTACGGAGGCGGCCCATGAAATTTTTAATTACAACTTTTTAATCCAACCACCGTAGTATTGTTTGAAATTCGATTTTTAAGGGTTAATGACAAAATTAACCATTCCACAAACTGTGCCGAAAATCTACTACTTTGTCACTCGGTTAGCAATTCAGGGCGAATTTGTAGGATGGTTCCATGATCTATGGAATTTGTAGAGCGAGGGAATTTGTAGGGAAGCTAGGGAGGCTCATAACTTCTTCAATTTTTGACGAATTTTGGAGCAGAAAGAGGCTAGCCAGACATTTTTGACAGTTCTGGAGCTCATGGAATATGTTTTGAAGCCATTGGAGCACTGAAAACTGATGTAACCACCATTTTTTAACATAATGATATAGGTTCAAGCCATTGGAAGCTGGACCAAGGCGACGTAGCCCAGGGGGGTGAACTCCTTCATCACTTGCTATGTTGTGGTTATTTTTATGGTGTATTTATCTGTTGTTTCTGCATTTTCAGAGTTTAAATTCATGCTTTATGTGTTTAAAAATTTAACATGAAGGCTCATAAAAATCAATTTTAACAATTGCAATTTATGAACCCTCAAACATATTTACATTTAAGATCTAATATAGATAAATTTTGGTATCAAAGCTTAGGTTTTGTTGTTGTTGTGAGGGTTTAATTGTTTGCAAGTGTATGTGATGCTTACAAGGTTGAAGCTCAAAAGAGGAGAAGGAAATCTTGTGGTTGCAGGTCCTCAAGTTAGGTCAAGGACAAGGAGAAGCTTCCTCAAATTGTAGTTGAAGCTTCAGTAAGCATGTCTCATGAAGGATGAGTGGATAATGTGTTAGATTATGAGAAGAATTTCAGAAAATATTTCTTTGACATGGCTAAAATGGTGAAGGTTCTCTATGAAGAGAGAAATTCAAGATTGTAGGGTGAAAGTTCCAAGCCTTAAAAAGGAGAGCATTCTTTTGGGGTAAAAGGAGGAGATGATGACAAGCCTTTAAAAGGAAATGGTGAAAAACCACCCGCTTCTCCACCATCATCTCCACCTCCATCCTCACCTTCGTCTTCTTCCTCTTCCACAACCACTGTTACTCAAACACATCCACATACCCCAAGGGTTCATGATAAAACTCCCTTATTAAAACTTGATATCAAATTCTAACCACCTATGTATAATGGTGAAGTGAATGCTGAAAGACTTGATAATTGGGTTCCTCAACTTGAAGTTTATTGCAGGATTCATAACATCAAAGATGATGAAACAAAGATTCAGTTGGCTTCATTAAGGTTGGAAAGTGTTGCAGGCGGAGGAGGGGCCGGGTCAGTCGTGGTGGTCTTGTCTTTGGGTGCCCCCTTGCGAGCTTTGCCTTTCTTCCCGAGAGCCGTCACGACAGGAGAGGGGTCCTGTAGAGGTGCTGGGGGCACAGGGGCAACGGAGGAAGCAAGGGGGACCGGTTGAACTGGTGTCAAAGCCATGTAGGGTTTGGGGTGACCAGGAGGGGTAGCTGCTGGAGGATCAAGGTACCAAACCGGTATGCCCAAGGTCAAGTTAGGGAGAGAGAGGGTGGCCATGACGGGGATAGAATATACTCCGGGAGGGGGAGCCAGGAAAGGGATCTGCCCAGCAGGGAAATGACCAGGAGGGACGGCTTCGAGATGGTTAAGGCCTAGGGGAACCGATCTAGGAGGATAAAGGAGTTCAGGGATACCAGCTGCAGGGGAAGGGCCAGAAGGAGGAGGTCCGACTGGCTGAGATGAATGGCTAGGAGCGGGTTGCGGAGGGCGAGGGGGAGGTTGTTGACTAGCCGAGGCAGGCCGCTTACGGGCAGCCTGACACGATTACATCATGCAAACATTCGATAAGCCGGGATCAGTGATGGGAGGAGGAGGGAGATTAGGAAAAGTTCCAAGCAGGGAGGAATCTTTGTGGCAGGAACTATCCCTGGAATCGACACGGTTTCTTGTTATTTACGGCGAGGAAGAGATGGTCGTTTCGAGGTGAGGTACGAGATTTTGGCTCATGATATGTCAAATGGTCAATGGTGACTATCTTTCCATTATGGGGAAAGTCATCTTGCGAGACCGCGGATGGGACAGCGGACACTTAGCATAGGTGTAGCTTCACCCCAATAGAATTTTGTAGTCTAGCGGGGCGTCTATGACTTTGACGTCAATGCAAACAATCTTACCGGCGAGGGTGATAGGACAATTACGGAAAAGGCCAATGGGCTGGGAGGCGTGGCCGTCCCACGCTCGAAGGGTGATCGTGGAAGGGGCCAGCTCAGGGGATCCGAGTTGCTTCCAAATCGAAGCGGACATCGCATAGGTGGATGCCCCCTCATCAATTATGCACCGTGAAACGTTGGCGTTCTGGATTTTGACTGGGATTTGGAAGGCGACGGAAGCAGGAAGAGGGGGATGGTCTAATTGAGTGGCGTCAAAAACAATCATTTGGTCATCAGCAGGATCTACAGCACCCACGGCAGATAGTAGAGCCTTCTTTTGGGAAGGGCACGACTGGAGGAGTTCCAGTGTGGAAATGGCAGCAGGAGATTGTGCCAAATCATCTACTATAATATACGAATGAGCGGCTCGATCGAACGGCGTTTCGACGTAAGTCCCTTAGGAATCTTGGTATGGACCTCAAATTTGGGTTGAGGATATGTAAGGGACCGATGTCGAAGGGCTCAGGCTGAAGGAGGCTCGGGACAGACGAAGCGGGAGGCTTGGGGTACTGGCGAGACCGAGTTTGAAGGTGAAGGTCGACGGTCAGGGAAGGATCGGAGTGCATCATAAGGATCTGGTAATCAGAGGAACCGGAAAGGGAAGGGGGAGTGGTGACCTGGATGTCAGGTGGTTGGGTAGCCACGAATCCTTGTTGAGGGAAAGGATCAATAAACACACCCGGTTGGGTAGTGGCCACATTTAGGAGGAGCATGAGGGGAGGCGTGTTGTCTGCGGAATGTGGCTTGAGACTCCCACATCTGCTGCATCTGGGGTAAGAGGGGACAATCGTGGGTGTAATGACCGTAAACACCGCAACACGAACAAGGCTTATTTGTGCAGAGCGGCCTATCCAGCCTGGGCTGAGTGCCCTGTTGCTGGTTGGCAGTGTTAGGGTCAACACCAGAATTGGGTCCACAGGTACCAGGGGCAGATTGGTTTTGATTGCCTCTCCGCCTTCTTTGAGAAGAAGAGGGATTAGTCGCGCCCTGCTGTGAAAATACTTGCCCTGGAGGGGGCTGTAAGTGTTGTTGCGGGTGTGGAGGAGGCAAGGGAGATGGAAGCGCATATGCTGGAGGAGCTGGCGCACCACGCTGCGGATAAAGGTAAGGGTTAGGTTGGGAAACATTGAGGTAAGCAGGAGGTTGGGCAAGGAGGGAGGCATGCGTATCACGAATACATGTGCTCTTAGGGAGGGGAAGGGAGTCTTAGAGGTGTTTGGCCCTCCCTGGGAGACCATAGCCCATAGGAGGTTGAGCGTACGGATGGGAAAGGGCTCCAACGATGCCGTCGGCGGAATGAGACGCCCCCGGGCGTTAGCGCCTTGTGGGGCTGGGAAGGTCGGGAAGAACGGTATAAACATAACCAGTTGAGCATAGATCGGGTCATATTTTCAGGCTATTTGGAGCGGCTTCTTCGATTTGAAGTGAGAGGCGACATCTTTGCCGATAGGAGCTAAGAGGGTGCGAAGGAACCAGTCCATGTAAACCCGATCTTCGAAGGGGGGGGCTCGACATAAGCTTCGTCTTCATCGCCATTCTTGAACATGGGCGGAAAGGCGGGTCGAAGAGGTTTGCTTGAATGAAGTCAAGAGCTCCGTGCCAGTATCGTATCGGAGAGGGAGCTGGAAATAAGATAAAAAGGCTTGGGCAAGGGTTGCAAAGGTGGTATGGGAGGAGGTGGCTTGTTCAACATACCATTTAGAAGCTTCGCCGGTAAGCGTGCGTTGGAACAAATGAAGACGGATGGAGTCATCGGTAATGGAATTGGAGGAACACCACATGTGGAAAGATCGGACATGATTGGTTGGATCTTCTCCAGCAAGGCCTTCGAACTTAGGGATGTCGGAGGGGAGCTTGGTTGGCATAGCGGGCCAACCAACATCGTGGCGGATAGGGTCATTGATCAACTGATTGAAATCGGGGAGGCTGAGGCCTGCAATGTACGGCAGCAAGGGTATGGCCGAGGTAGTTCCTGTGGCGGTTCCGCTAGTAGTGGTTCCAGCATTAGGGCCTGGAGCACCGCTAACGTTAGGCCTTGGACCAGACATAGTGAAGGTGACAGGGGGAGAACCAGGAGGAGAAGGAGAACCCAATGAATCAGAAGAGGAGTCGGAGTGCGGACTCGGAGGAGGACTGGCTCGACGACGGCGGGACGGAGCAGGTCGATCGACCGGAAACTAAGGGTGAAGGCCAAGAAGTCTCCGGGAAAGGCGCCTTGGGGGCGCAATGATGACGGGAAGAAGGAAACCGACAAGGGTAGAAAGGGACAGAATCAAGTGAGGTCAAGGGAAAAAAAGGTGCAGTGACAATTGATTTTAGAGTCTTTGCCAGGCGGTGTTAACCAGGCACTTCTTCACTTAGGGTCAGTGTGTGGCGTGTGTTAATTTTAATTTTTAAACCCTTTCCATTTTGAGAGCAAGAAAAAAGTGTGCTGCGTAACTGAAAATAAATCTGCAGAGAACAGTATATAATGCTGAAATAACAGAAAATTAACAGCTACTTGTGCATCTATCTAACCCAAGAAGGCGGGTCTCTCAAAAATAATCTAAAAAAAATGGGAAAAATCTAGGCAAAACACACGGAAAAGAGGCCAATAGATCTAAGGTCAAAAGGGACAGGGATCTAAAGGATAAAGCTGCTGAAAAGAGGTGCAGATCACAGCCAAGAGACAGAGGCAAGGTGGCTGGAAAAAGGGAGGAAATTAGAAAAAAGTGGAAAGGACAGGGAGGAGGTCCTAAAGAGAGGTCCAAACAAAACGACATGAGGTGATTTGAAAGGAAGAAAGGCTGATTTAAAAGGATCTGAATAGGAGGTATCAGATCTGGAAAAGGGGAGGCTGAAACTCTGAAAAAACAGACGCCTGCAGCAGCTAAAACTCTTCCACCAAAAGTGGAGGGTACTGAAGCCCTAGGGGGCTAGGTTCCCGCTTAGTTGAGCTAAAGCAGCGCAGGATCAAAACCGGGTCAGACCTTTCTTAGGCGAGGTGCGGAAAACCCGCGAAGCTTCGGCGGAACCCGAGAAGAAAATTGCGAGAAAAATCGAAAAATTGGCGAGGTCGCGAGGTTCGACTGTTTTTCGGTACAGAGTGAAGAGAGCGAGAAAGTACGACTGGAGAGTCAGTGCGGTTATGGGCCAAAAAGTGCGACCCCCATTCGGTTGTCTCGGCGACGGATTTTTAGAAAGTTGTCGTCTCGGTTGCGAGTGACGTCTGTCTTACAACGCAATGAGGCGGAAACACGCAGAAGTTAGAAATTTTAATGTTTTAGGGTTTTATGTGAGAAAAATAACATAAAAATAGGAAAAACAAAAACCTGAAAAGAAACCCTAGGGTCTGAAGTAGTTGGATATGCAGGAATATGAAAAACGATAGCGGTCGTAATTTAAAACCCGTGTGGAGTCGCCATTTGTTAGTATGAATCCTTTGTCGAAGTGTACGAAAAAGACCACTTTAGCTACGCATAACTAATAGCCCTAACAACAAAAGTGGCTGCCAATATCTTCAGATCTGCGGTTAGTTGAACATAAAAGAGCTGCAAAAACCAGATCTATGCATGGAAAGACATTAAGCAAAAAAAACAAGGGTTTGCTCCATATACCAATAGACAAGACAAGAACAATTTTTGAAAGAATTTTTATATTAATTGGGCACCTGGGAGGAAAACAAGAAGGCGTATCCAATTCTCCTCATTGGGATGGGTTCTTGGAAGTCCTCAGCACTTCAGATCTAAGATTTCTCTCTCTTGTTGGTGTAGAAAACCCAATGCAAAGAATAGAGCTCAATGGGAGCTCACACAGCAAATGATGGAAAAATGGGACCAAGTGTATAGATCCGGAGTGATCTAATAGGCAACAAAAGGTGAAGAATGGTAGGAAAAACCCTCCTATTTATAACAAAATATTGGGTCATTCTAGATCTTGGTGCATGGGTTAACCAGATCTAGATCCACTTTTTATGGAATATTTTATTATATTTGTTGGAGGGAAAAGGTATTTGATTTGGGTCAAATCCATTAATTAGTTAAAAATAAATAGATAAATGATTTATTTATCTTTTTAAGGAAGCGGTTAGAAGATAATCAAATAAATAAGGATTTATTTAATTATTTAAGGAAGTGGTTGAAAGATAATTAAATAAATAATGATTTATTTAATTATTTGTGAGTGATTTGGTCATATTTAACAAGGAATATTATCTAAATAAGGTTTAAATAATTATTCCTAGAAAATAATAAGATAAATAAAGGTTTATCTAATTAATTTATTTGATTTTGGGTTAAACATGAATGGGAATAATAATTAAATTATGGTTTAATTAATTATTCCATGAGGAAAATCAAACAAATATAGGTTTGTTTAATATTTCCTTTTGGGGTTTCCTGTTTAGACCATAAACAAACTAATAAATGTGGTTTATTAAGTTATTTTACATAGTGAAAGCAATTTTACTTAGGGTAAAATTGGTCTTACATGGTGTACTTGGGTCCATCTAATGATAATAGGTTAGATGACCAAAAAATGGTGTAACAGATTGCCCCCCAGCGTGCGAGTGTCAGGAACAAATCGTATGACCGAAGTACGTTGTAAGAACTCAATCACTAGACAAAAAAAGGGAAGTCAGAGAGAGAAATGCAAGGTAGATAGTGTGCTGAAGAACTAGACCTTGAGGAGACGAGACTCGCAGGTGCAACAAGTCTCTTTTTATGAGAGGGTACCTGTGCTGAAGGCGGCGGGGGAGGCATACCTATGCCCGCCGAGACAAAGTACAAAAGAATAGTGTGTCCGGTAAACAAGGGACCGAACCATAAAGTACAACTGGCATAAGCAGGAGCCAGATAAGAATACAATGAAGAGTCTCACATACATGCTGTGCCTGGGATAACAGCCAGGACTAGTACAATAATATCTGAGTACATGAGATAAATACAACCCAAATGCCCCCTGTACATGGGGAAGGGCTCACAAAATCTGACTGATACATGCAAATCATAGAGGTGCTGCAAGTGGCTAAGGCCAACATCATCAAAATCTGGAGCGGCATCAAAGGCTGCAATGAAGAGGTCATCCGGGCATGTGGGGGGCTACCTGCAGGGCCACCCCCTCATGAGGGTTGAGACATCTCACACACACCCGGGGAATCATCAAGAGCTGCTGCTGGATCACTGGACCATCAAGTATACGGATCTCGATCATGCTGAAAGGAGCTGGAGAAACAATCAAGTCAAAGGGAAACGAGAGATCCCTTTGCCTGATCCGAGGCACCGAACAAGAGTGGAAGCTGGAACCAAGGTACACCACCCTCTAGACCTGGCTTCTGGAAGGAATGAGCTGATGTCGACAGAAGGAGGTCTGCCATAGGTGAGGCAATGAGATATCCTCAACTAAGGCACGAGAGAAAATAGTGGAGCGACGGACAGACTGACACTAATGATGATAGGGAAAAGGAAAGGACTGAGTAGCGAATGGACGACTTCCCTTGTTAGAGCATAAAGGGCATGAATGACCTGGCAGTGACTGACACAATATCATAAGGGATAGGGGACAATGGGACTGAAGGTCATAAAGTGCGACACAAGAGAGAGACCAAGCAATGAAGGATGGAGGGCTATAGCGGGGTACCAAGGGACTCGGGATAGACTCCATGAATGGGATGATGACTCAACTTGGATGCTCTAAACAAGGGCGACTCGATGGTGCTGCCACACAGTAAAGGCCCAGTGGGGGACCATAAAAACATGAGTACAAGATGGGAACTCATGACGAAAATCGACACGAACAAAGACAAGTAAGGAGGCGAAGTGGTGCCCCGAGTACAAGTGTCGTAAGTGAGGAAATTCGATTTTAATGAGAGGGGAAGTGACCCTTCTTGGACAAAGTGTGTCCTGGTGAAGTATCAGATCATAAAAAAATAACATATACCCATTTGAGGGCTCGGTGAGAGCTTTCCAACGGTGCAGATGGTTTATCAAACGGGGCTACGGTGTGGTTGCAACAGTCGAAAGAAGAAACAGGGGTTCTCTTTTAATAAGGCAGTTTTCCCTCCAAATTCACTCATTTTCTATTGTTGTTGTGGTGAATGTAGAGAGGAGAGAAGGCCCTAAATCTTGCGGCGAGCGTAGCAGACAAACCGACCGTTGGAATCGAGATCCGTCAGTTGCAGGTAAGAGGCCTAACCTTACTCTTTCATTTTGATGGATTGAAAGTTCAGTTTAGGGCCCAAAATCCCAGGAACAGACCCTCCTTCATCTCTACAGCCGGGTCACACTTTTTGGGCCAGAAAGTGCGACCTGGGATGCAGGTTTCAGGGGAAAAACTGCGACGTGGTCCTGAACTGGGCAGAAAACTGCGACCTGGGAGATGAGGGGGTTTTGGTGCTGTTTTATGGATGGGAGTTAGGTTTTGTGTTTGGTTATGGTATTCCCGATCTGTATGCTGACAAAGATGATGTTTTTGTGCAGGTATGGCAGATTTACGGGTTAACTGGAGAGAGAGAGACCTGGGTACATTACGGGCAGAGATCCAGGCGGATCAGGGTGTCCGTCGTGTGTTGGCCAGGTTTGGGGTTCTAAAGTTTTTGGAGAACCCTTTGATGAGAGCAGGAGAGCCTTTGTTGGCCCGAATTATCAATTACTGGGATCTAGAGCATGAGGTCTTTGTAGTGCAGGGGCACAGGATCGAACTGACAGTCCAGGATGTGTATTTCCTGACGGGTCTCCCACCATTGGGGATGGTGGGAAACACGCAGCCAGTATTACCGCGGGGGCGACATATCATGGAGTTTGTGGAACGACATTGTCGACCGGGTCTCCAAGTCAAGGGGACTCGGATACCGATCGGGGATCTAGAGAGGCTAGAAACCCGTGCAGTGGCCGCAGCTGTGCTGCGTATCCTGGGCAACCAGGCGTTCCATCACATCACCGGGGGGCAGATGATGTTGGTAGAGAGTGTGTTGAGTGGGACCTACTATGGGTGGGCCCAAATGATGCTGGTGTCGTTAAAACGACAGTTGTCGCTCTGCAAGCGGCAAGTGAACCACGATTTCTCGTATGGGACTTTATTGTGTGCCTTCTTCTTTGAGAAGATCCCGACCTTGCGGCCTCGTGTACAGCTCCCAGATGGGGGCCCGAGAGAGCCCAAGATGCGTCGGTGGGGGCGGCTACTGTGCAGAGGAGGAGGAGGGGCGGTCGGGCGAGTGTTTCGACCTGAGTTCTTTGCCCATTGGGATCAGATGCCGTTATACATAGACGACTATCCCTATAGTGGGATGAGTTATTGTGGAGATCCGGACCTGCCACTTCCGCCTGGTCGAGTCTGGGGGCCCGATGGTAAGTGACAGATTGTTATTCTTGTATGGGCATGTTACAGTTTTTTGAATAGTAGCTAGGGTACTGATTCATGTACTGTTGGTATGCAGATATAGCGCCGGTAAAACCGGCCGGATATATGGGACGACCGGCAGCAGCTGGAGCTGCAGGTCCGAGTGGGTCGAGAGCAGCGCAAAATGAGGATGCAGCCGCCCTTCTGGAGGACATCCGCCGTAGATGCGAAAGGTTGCTGACCGGAGTATCAGAGCGCGGGTGGCAGGACTTAGACGACCAGTACATAGAACCATGTATTGGTCTGCCCTCGGAATGGCGAGGGGTCATGCGGCGCATGGCGATGGCTGGTCAGGGGATTCATGATCTACAGGCTGCAGGGGCAGAGCCATTGGCTCGGGATCCGCCAGATAGTGATTAGGTGTGGGGCATGTGGTGCCCCCTAGTGTGTATGTAGGGGCAAGTGGTGCCCCCAGTTTTGAGTTTTTTGTAACATGCTATGGGCATGTCATATGTATCAAAGTAGATGGACTCTAAACACATGTTTTTGCGACACATATTATGGATATGCATCGTTTTTAATGATTATGAATGTTATTGTCTTGTATGAAATGCGTGTGATAAATGCCAATCTAGAACATGGTTTGAAATACTATCTACATAGTGATTATGTTCTCGAGGTACATGGTTGAAAGTTATGGTTTCAAATGCACGTATCAAGAGTTTCACTCGTAAATAGCGTCTAAACAGCACAGGGTTATGCACACGATAAACACCATTTAGTTGCATTACAAGAAGAAGGGAATCCAAACGAACGTGCAGATGGAGGATGCGATGAAAGAGGGCATCGGCTAAGAGACCACGCACTGCATCATATTCGGCCTGATTTTTGGTGGCAGAACCAATGCAGACCCCGTCGGAGAGAACAAGGGCATGTAAGGGGGTGAAGATGGCCCAACCTGCCGAGGCGAGATTCCGGGAGTAACGACTGGCACCATCGGCGTAACCGATAAAGGGTGTGGACGGGGGGTCTGGCGGAATGGTGTTACAAGACAACAAGTGAGGGGAGGAGAGGCAAGGACGGAAGCGTGAGTACACAGAAGACATCGAGCGGCGACTGCGGGAGGGAGTGCAAGGAGCAGGATGACTATGACTCATATACAAACTGGAGGGTGGTATATGAGGGCTATCGGAAGTATGGGGAGGACTCGGGCTGCTGAGGTCAACAGAGATACGGGTGGAGTGATCTCGTGTATGGGTAGAAAAAAGGTGTTCAGGCGACACAATAGGGGAGGATGCAGGGGGACTGGGCTCCAAGTGTCTCGCAGAGGAGGATAGGTAAAGAATGGTTGTGGTAGACTCCGTCATCTGAACATCAGGGGGGGGAATGTCGATGGGAGCGGGGGGATCCTCAGGCTGGCCGGAAGCATACTGCGCGAGGATGGGAGAAGCGGATTGATTTTGTTCAACCTCATATTCTCGGACGACCTCTAAAGAGGCGCGGTAATGCGTCAGGTGAGGACAATGGTGGGAGTAATGGCCATGGACACCGCACAAAGCACAGGGTTTGTTGGTGTGGAGAGTCTTGGGGTTCTTGGTTACGAACGAAGAAGGAATGGAGGCTTCAGGGACCGTAGCTTTAGGGAACGCGACTTTAACCATGGGCTGAATACGAGGCAACTCGAGACAAGCATGGGTGGCATGACCGGCAACATCACATAAGGCACAAGGTTTCGCTGGCGGAGGAGGGGCTAGGTCAGTCGTGGTGGTCTTGTCTTTGGGTGCCCCCTTTTGTTTGTCTTTCTTCATGGAGCACGTCACGGCGGGAGAGAGGGTCACAGCCAGGAGTCTTGAAGCCACAGGGGAAACGCGGAGGAAGCAAGGGGACCAGTTTTGTTGGTGTCAAAGGCATGTAGGGTTTGGGGTGTGGTGACCGGGGAGGGGTAGGGTTGCCGGAGGATCGGAGTGCCGAGGCCGTGTCCCCAGGTCGAGTTAGGGAGAGAGAGGGTGGCCATGACGAGACGGAATATACTCTGGGAGGAGGTAGGAAAGGGGACACCCAATGGGGAAATGACTAGTAGGGACCGGCTTCGAGATGGCTCTCTCACTGGGGGGCGGTCTAGGAGGATAAGGGGTTCGGGGGATACCGTGTGGGGGAGGGAAGAAGGAATACTTCCGGAGTGCCCAAAAAATTCGAGATGAATGGCTAGGAGCGGGTTGCGGAGGTGAGGGGGGAGGTTCGCGACTGGCGGGGCGGGGCCGCTTGCGGGGCGGCGACAGTGCATCATGCAAACATTCGATAAGCTGGGATCAGAGATGTGAGGAGAGGGGAGACCAGGAAAAGTTCCAAGTAGGGAGGAATCTTTGTAGACGCCGGGGGAGACACTGGTCAAGGAATCGATGGTTTGCTTATTGGCTACAGAAGAGATGGTCATCTCAGGGGAGGTCTGAGACTTTGGCTCATGATAAGTCAACTGGTCGATGGTGACTATCTTTCCATTGTGAGGAAAAGACATCTTGCGAAAAACCGCAGATGGGACAGCAGACATGGCATAGGTGTAGCTTTGCCCCAATAGAATGTTGTAGTCTAGAGGGGCGTCGATGACTTCGACGTCAATGCAAACAGTCTTACCAGCAAGGGTGATAGGACAATTACGAAAAAGGCCAATGCGCTAGGAGGAATGGCCGTCCCACGCTCGAAGGGTGATCGTGGAAGGGGCCAAGTCAGGAGATCCGAGTTGCTTCCAAACCAAAGCGGACATCACACAGGTGGATGCCCCCTCTCATCAATTATACCGTGAAACGTTGGCGTTCAGTTTGTGGGATTTGGAAGGCGACGGAAGTAGGAAGAGGATGGTCCGATGGAGTGGTGTCGAAAACAATCATTTGGTCATCAGCAGGATCTACAGCGCCCACGGCAGATAGTAGAGCCTTCTTTGGGGAAGGGCACGACTGGAGGAGTTCCAGTGTGGAAATGGCGGCAGGAGATTGCACCAAATCATCTACTATGCTATACGAATGAGCAGCTCGACCGGAAGCAGCGTTTCGACGTAATGGTCCCTTAGGAATCTTGGTATGAACCTCAACTTTGGGTTGAGGTGAGGCTGGATGTGAAAGAAGCTCCGTAGAACTTTGAAGAAGAGGCTCGAGGCTGCGCGAAGCGGGAGACTTGGAGGCACCCCCAAGACCGAGTTTGAAGGTGAAGGTCGACGGTCGGGGAAGGATATCGGAGTGCATCATAAGGATACGTGTCGGAGGAACCGAGAAAGGGAAGGGAGTGGCGACACGGGCATCGGGCCGGTTGGGTATTAACGGATCCTTCTTGAGGAAAGGTTCGATAAACGCGGTAGGTTGGGTAGTGGCACATTAGATATAATAAAGCAATCAGGGCGTGTTGTCCGCGCAGTGTGGCTTGAGACTCCCCACATTTGTACATACGGGGTAGAGGGGACAATGCGTGGGTGTAATGACCATAAACACCGCAACACGAACAAGGGCTTATTCTAATCCTAGTCATTTGTCCGTGTGGAGTGTTGGGAGACCTGTTGCTGGTTGGCAGTGTTAGGGTCCATACCAGGATTGGGTCCATGGGTTCCAGGGGTAGATTGGTTTTGATTGCCTCTCCGCCTTCTTTGAGAAGAAGGGGGATTAGTCGCGCCCTGCTGTGCAAATACTTGCCCTGGAGGGGGCTGTAAGTGTTGTTGCGGGTTTGGAGGAGGAAAGGGAGATGGAAGTGCATATGCTGGAGGAGTTGGTGCACCAGGCTGCGGATAAAGGTAATGGTTAGGTTGGGCAACATTGAGGTAAGCAGAAGGTTGGGAAAAAGGAGGAGGCAAGCCGTATCCTGGATACATGCTACCGGGAGGGGGAAGAGTGCTGGAGGTGCTGGCCCCTCCCTGAGGGAGACCATAGCCCATGGGAGGTTGAGCGTACAGATGGGAAAGGGATCCAACGATACCGTCAGCGGAATGAGATGCCCCTGGGCCATTAGCGCCGCCGGGCCTGGGGAGGTCAGGAAGAATGGTATAAACATAACCAGATTGAGCGTAGATCAGGTCATATTTCAAGGCTATTTGGAGGGCGGCTTCTTCAGTTTGAGGAAAGTGAGAGGCAACATCTTTGCCGATAGGAGCTAAGAGGGTGCGAAGGAACCAGTCCATGTAAACCCGATCTTCGAAGGGGGGGGCTCGACATAAGCTTCGTCTTCATCGCCATTCCTGAACATGGGCAGAAAGGCGGGTCGAAGAGGTTTGCTTGAATGAAGTCAAGAGCTCCGTGCCAGTATCGTATCGGAGAGGGAGCTGGAAATAAGATAAAAGGCTTGGGCAAGGGTCGCAAAGGTGGTATGGGAAGAGGTGGCTTGGTCAACATACCATTTAGAAGCACTGCCGATGGCGTGCGTTGGAACAAGCAGCCAGGATGGAGTCATCGGTAATGGAAATTGGAGGTACACCACATGTGGAAAGATCGGGCAGCGGTGGTTGGATCTTCTCCAACAAGGCTCAGACTCAAGGATATCGGAGGAGCTTGGATAGCCTTGTGACCAACCAACATCGTAGCGGTGTTCGTTGATCAGGCGATTGAAATCGGGAGAGGTGAGGCACACGATGTGCAGCAAGGGTGTGGCGAGGTAGTTTCACGTGGCGGTTCGCTGGTAGCGGAGTCGGAGCATTGGGAGCTCGGAGCACCACCCGGTCGACCCTGGACGGGCCATAGTGGGAGGAGCAGCCGGGGGAAGAACCGGGGAGGAGAAGGAGAACCCAATGAATCGGGAGGGAGAGGGAGTCGGAGTGCGGACTCGGAGGAGGTATGGCTCGACGACGATGGCGGGACGGAGTCGGTCGATTGACGGAGCGAGGTGAAGGCCAAGAAGTCTTCGGGAAAGGCGCCTTGGGGGCGCAATGATGATGGGAAGAAGGAAACCGACAAGGGCAGAACGGGACAGAATCAAGTGAGGTCAAGGGCAGAAAAGGTGCAGTGACAATTGATTTTAGAGTCTTTGCCAGGCGGTGTTAACCAGGCGCTTCTTCACTTAGGGTCAGTGTGTGGCGTGCGTTAATTTTAATTTTTAAACCCTTTCCGTTCTGAGAGAAAGAAAAAAGTGTGCTGCGTAACTGAAAATAAATCTACAGAGAACAGGATATAATGCTGAAATAACATAAAATTAACAGCTACTTGTGCATCTATCTAACCCAAGAAGGCGGGTCTCTCAAAACTAATCTAAAAAGAAAGGGAAAAATCTAGGGGAAACACACGGAAAAGAGGCCAATAGATCTAAGGTCAAAAGGGACAGGGATCTAAAGGATAAAGCTGCTGAAAAGAGGTGCAGATCACAGCCAAGAGACAGAGGCAAGGTGGCTGGAAAAAAGGGAGGAAATCAGCAAAAAGCGAAAAGGACAGGGAGGAGGTCCCAAAGAGAGGTCCAAACAAAACGACAAGAGATGATTTGAAAGGAAGAAAGAAATTTTGATTTAAAGGGATGCGAAAGGAGGTATCGGATGCGGACAAAGGGAGGAAATTTGAAACTTAGAAAAAGCAGAATCTTTTAACTTGACTAAAAACTCTTCCACCAAAAGTGGAGGGTACTGAAGCCCTAGGGGGCTGGGTTCCCACTTAGATGAGTAAAACGAGATCAAAACCCCGAGGTCAGAAGGGTACAGAAGCAGTGAAAACACGACGAGGAAGCTTTAGCGAGAACCCGGAAAAATTGCGAAAAATCTTGAAAATTGGCGGGTGCGAGTTGACACATTTTGATGCGAGTCGCGAAAAGAGAGCGAGGAAAAGTGCGACACGGAGGTCAGTCGTAGGTTATGGGCCAAAGTGCGACCCAGTTAGGTTGTGCGCGTGATTTTTAGAAAAGTTAGTCTCGATTCTCGGCGGTATCGCTACAACGCAATAGGGCGAAACACACGGAAGTTAGAAATTTTAATGTTTTAGGGTTTTATGTGAGAAAAACAACATCAAAATAGGAAAAACAAAAAGCTGAAAAGAAACCCTAGGGTCTGAAGTAGCTAGATGTGCAGGAATATGAAAAACGACAGCGGTCGAAATTTAAAACCCGTGTGGAGTAGCCATTTGTTAGTATGAATCCTTTGTCGAAGTGTACGAAAAAGGACCACTTTAGCTACGCATAACTAATAGCCCTAACAACAAAAGTGGCTGCCAATATCTTCAGATCTGCGGTTAGTTGAACATAAAAAGAGCTGCAAAAACCAGATCTATGCATGGAAAGACATTAAGCAGAAAAAATAAGGGTTTGCTCCATATACCAATAGACAAGACAAGAACAATTTTGAAAGAATTTTTATATTAATGGGGCACCTGGGAGGAAAACAAGAAGGCGTATCCAATTCTCCTCGGTGGGATGGGTTCTTGGAAGTCCTCAGCACTTCAGATCTAAGATTTCTCTCTCTTGTTGGTGTAGAAAACCCACACAAAGAATGGAACTCAAAGGGAGCTCACACAGCAAATGGCAGAAAATGGTGACCAAGTGTATAGATCCAGAGTGATCTAATAGGCAACAAAGGTGAAGAATGGTAGGAAAAACCCTCCTATTTATAACAAAATATTGAGTCATTCTAGATCTTGGTGCATGGGTTAACCAGATCTAGATCCACTTTTTATGGAATATTTTATTATATTTGTTGGAGGAAAAAGGTATTTGACTTGGGTCAAATCCCTTGATTTGTCAAAAATAAATAAATAAATGATTTATTTATCTTTTTAAGGAAGCGGTTAGAAGATAATCAAATAAATAATGATTTATTTAAGTATTTCAGGAAGTGGTTGAAAGATAATTAAATAAATAATGATTTATTTAATTATTTGTAGGTGATTTGGTCATATTTAACAAGGAATATTATCTAAATAAGATTTAAATAATTATTCCTAGAAAATAATAAGATAAATAAAGGTTTATCTAATTAATTTCTTTGTTTTGAGTTAAACATGACTAGGAATAATAATTAAATTATGGTTTAATTAATTATTCCATGAGGAAAATCAAACAAATATAGGTTTGTTTAATATTTCCTTTGGGGTTTCCTGTTTAGACCATAAACAACCTAATAAATGTGGTTTATTAAGTTATTTTACATAGTGAAAGCAATTTTACTTAGGGTAAAATTGGTCCTACATGGTGTACTTGGGTCCATCTAATGATAATAGGTTAGATGACCAAAAAATGGTGTAACTGTTGATGTCATTTTGAATTGGCCAAAGCCCAAAACAGTTACGGAGGTAAGAAGCTTTTTGGGAGTAATCCAATATTGGAGGAAGTTTATTACTAACTTCTCTTCTATTGCAGCTCCATTGCATGCATTGACAAGTGTGAAGCAGGTCTTCCAGTGGGGAGGTAAAAAAAAAGGAATTTGATGCATTGAAGGAAAATATCAGTTCAGCCCTAGTACTTGCACTTCCAGATTTGAGATAATCATTTGAGATTCAGACTGATGCTAGTGACTATTCCATGAGTGTAGTCCTTATGCAACATGGTAAGCCCATCTATTTTCATTCAGAAACTTTTAATGGTGCAATGATTAATTATCCTACTTATGACAAGGAATTGTATACATTGGCACAAAGTGTGAAAAAGTGGAAACATTACTTGATGGGTAAGGAAACAATTATTCACACTGATCATCAACCATTGCAATTATTTTAATCACAAACAAAGTTGCAGCAATCAAGGCACATTCGATGGATGGGTTTTCTTCAAAAATTCAACTTGATGTTATGGTATAAGAAACGTATCTACAATAAAGTTGCTAACATGCTTTCTAGGCCTATTGTTAGTGTTGCTACTATTCTTAAGCATAATTCTGTTTTGTTGTTGGAAAGAAAGAAGGTCTCTTGGGCAAGACCCAGGTTCATGATAGAGGCCAACAAGGTTTCCGTAGTAGTCTAGCACAACTCCGAAATTTTCACTCTACTCCGAAGATCAGAGAGTCTCACCCGAGGCATGTTGTGACCTTAGTAAGATCACGAACATATCAGATATCGAACTAGCATAACTATAGAATAAAACAGACTGAACTGAGTGCTCCAAACAGGTTTAACTACTTTGCACAAGATACTACTCATGAACATATTCAGGATGAAAAAACCAAAATTTAAAGTGGTCGATACATTCATCTTAACCAGATACACATTACAGAACTTAGTACATCAAACCCAGATAAGAATATATTGCATTAATAGTAGTGGACAGTTACATTTCTCCTCAGAGCGATCCTGGTAGGACTGATTACGATATCATCACATAGAATAGACAAAATGAACAGAGTGAACAGAATGAACATAATGAACAGAGCGAACAGAGCTCTCCTACGGCTCTCTTCCCCCACTCCCTACTATGCCAACCTCTTTGTCTACGCTGGCCGACTGCCTATTTGTTCCTTTTCCAACGCGACTATCAATTTTCCCTTATTTTCCGCTCCGTTGATTGTTGTATCTCCCTGATCACTAGGACTTCTGATGTTTGTTCTTATCGCTCCTTTCTTCCATCTGTGCTAGTTCCCACAATTGTTGCACCACCTATTATCTAGCTCTTAGCAACCGTGAAAGCTCTCTGTCTATCGTGGTTGCACTCTGCCATCTATTACCTGCAACTTAAAACCATTTCATTTCAAAACAAGGGCCCCAATAGGCCCCGACCACATGCTATTGATTCGTCCCGAGTCAATCCTTGTCCCCTGCCTCGGTCTCCATTGGTCCACTTGCCTCCCTGGCTGGCCCTGTCTTCTCCATTTCCTCTCCTTGTCCAAACAAGGGCCCCAACTAGGGGACATTTTCCAACGCTGATGACACCAGTTCTTTGAAGTCGACAATGGCTTGTTGCCATCCCTTCATGAGCAGGTCTATCTTTGTGGTGACTTGTTCTGCTTCTTTTTCCCCTGAGATGACCGGTAGCTTGCTGAATACTTCCTTAGTTTTAACATCAGCATCAACGACCATTTTCTGTATTGATTGGGTAGTAAGCTTGATGGGTTGCCTTAGTTCTCGAAGGACCTATTTGGTTGCTGCTGAATGTTCTTCAATTTTTTGAATCTTAGTCTCTAGATCCTCCACTTGGTTGTACAAGTGGTTAAGGCCATCGGGGTCCGTGGCTTCCTGAATTTCCTTTGATACTTGCTATAGTTGTGTCGAGACCAATTGTTCCTTCATAGTCACCGAGGTTGAACACTCGTGTAGATGTTTCAGAAATTTGTACGCTTCCTTCACCGTGGTGCTCAGAGTTTCCTGCATCCCAGTTACTTGTTTCCACTTTTCCATGACCTTCTCTGTGTGTATGACAGTGGGGTCTGGTAGTGCCGACGTTGTTGATAGCGCCGCCTTTAGTTCTTGATTTTCTCGGCTGAGATTCGAACATGCTGTCTTGATATGAATGGACTGTTCGACTAGCATTCCAGCCGATATGTCGCCTGGTGTCTGGTCATTCTGAGCCATTATGGTTGGCCATAGATCCATGAAAACCTCTATCACCTTCTCCATTTGATCCTGCAAGTTATCATTTTCTACTTTCAATTGATCGCGCTCTTTAGTAAACGTAGTTATTTTCATTTGTTGCTACTAAAACCTCTGCTAGAGGTCAGTGTGGAGACCTTCAGCCTGTTGTGCTGCACGCTGAATAAAACTGTATAATTGTGTTGTTCCCGAGGTCTGCATACTCTCAGCCCCAGGAATATCTTGATTTGGCAGTCTCTCCCTGAGGGGTTGACCACTGGCTATGGACCTGACTGAGTGTTCCTGTGGTGATGTCGGCTGTGTTAGTTGTGGTTGCGGATTACCAGGGTTATCCATGCTTGGAGTAGGCTAAATCTAGTGGAGTATCAAGTTTGCTTGCTGAAACGGGTTCATCTCCTTGGGCGAGGGTGTTGTATTTGCATTAAAGGATCCACCTCAACTTAAAAGGTCTTGAAAATTGCCCTATTCATCCAGGGGTTGGTTAACCTCAGGTACCAATGCTGTGCTGGAGTTAACCTCTGCCTTGTGATCTCCATTTGTTTTCCCTTTTTCTCTGATCGGGTCTGAAATGGTGGTTGAAGTGGATGGAGTTCAGGTTGAATGGTCTTTGGAAGTGAATGATGTGTGAGGCGATGAATGGTGAGTGCGAGGCAGAGATGTACGAATATTTAAAAATGAGTAGGGGTTGAACGCAGGTAGCTCTGAAGTTACCTGGGGGGACATCACGGGCTCTTGTATCCATTGGTTGCATTTGATCCTCCCCGGTGAGATCAACGACGTGGCTAGACACTATAACCTTTGACTTCTTGGCCTTTGGTGTATCTACGGGTGGCTTAGGTTCTTTATTATTTTTTATTGGAACTGTGGTGGTTATCAGTGGTGGATTAAACAAGTTGGACGGCAGGGCCGTGACTATGGGTGCAATTATGGAAGAAGATGCGGAATTGGAGGCCTGAAACTATGAAAAAGTAGGAAATAGGGGAGAAGCACTGGTTAGAGTTTGCATTACCCGATTAAAGACTTGTACCTTCGTGTTCAGATCCTCGATTACGGGTGTCAGCTGCAACCAAGACACTCAGTTTAGTGTTTCATCTGTCGTTTCTCCTAGTAGTGGATTCGACAACATGCCATCAAATGAATAATGATAGACCCTGCTTCTGACCTCCATTCCCACCCCTAGCTACGAACATACTTCAGTGTGGAATGCTCGCTCATCAATTTGAAACTTCAACGGTCTCATTTTGAATGTCGTTTCTGCCACACATGTGGGTCTGATGTAGGTTTGTTTGTGGCTGACTCCAAACCATATATGCGCAGAATAATTATCTAGTAAACTCTTTTGGATTCTTTGTTTTCTCACCACTATGTCCACCATCTGGTTATACCAGAATTTGAATACCTCCCCATTCACCTCCTTAGTGCTAGGGTCTCCTTAAACTTCCAGGGCATAAATTTCATTGCCAATGGCTAACCTGTTGTGAGTTCCATGGGCTGTCTAATCCCTAAGAAGGTCCATTTCCACATAAAGAATGCCATGATAAGGTAACCGTAAATGAATCTCGTGGCTCTCTTATAGTTATCTTCACATGCTTCAAATAGTTCGTTCAGCAGAAACGAACACCAATTTAATTTTGTACCCTGGAGACAGTGCTCCGCGACTGAGATGGTATCAAGTGTACACTCACGCTTTGTATAATGCCTCATGGTTTTTCTGGCTATCAGATAATAGGAAAATTTGATTGCTGGGCTGTTTATAAGGTCTATTTTTTCCCCCTTTCTGCCTCTCTTAGTGTCATATTTCCTATAATAATCAACATCTCCTGCCTTCTTTGCTCTCTTGGAGACAGTTTGGAATGTTGTGGAGACGTCTCTTCCTTCTTCTAATAGTCATGTTAGCCTGCGAATATCTTCCGCGTGTATCGGTATTTCTCTTCCTAGCCACAGTGAATCGTTCTGGATCCTGCTCAGCAGGAATTTTATACACTGCACCGCAGCTCCTGTGGTTTCAGACACTGGAAGATTTCTGAGGTTATCATTGATTTGTAAGGTCTGTATCAATCAATGATGCATTGTCGTATTTCTCCACTAGTGACTCCATTTTCTGGATTCTCTCTTTGAGCTCCTGTTCAATGATTACTCACTAGAGAATTTGGCGAAAATTCCGACGGCCAATTCGTCGCTATTCCGACACATATTCGTCACAAGTACTTGCTGATTTTTCTGAATATTTCTCTCACTGTAAAAAGCATTTTTCAGAAATAAGAAGGAGCTCTCAAACTGGTTTTCCCCAAGAGTTGTAGGGAGTTTTTCCAGGGTCACCTTGACCAAAAATACTGAGTTATGATGTGTTGAATGACTGTTTGTTACTGCTGTTATTTTATTTCTGCATTTACAGCATTCTGAAAAATTTTCCAGAATTTGTGTTTTCAGCAAAATTTATTTTCCAGTTATTAAATGTATGGATATGGGAAAGGGCATTTAATTATTTTGGAGTAATAAGGTGAAAACTGAAAACCGGGGTGGGAAACTATAAATTTTGACATCTTCTGTTGTGTTAGTGGAGTTCTTGTCAATGGAAGAAGGGCCTTGATAAACCAATCTCTCTGATGATTCAGATCGATTGGGTAACTCAGTTTTCCAACCGCATCCTTGAACCTTCTCATTAGATCCCATGCAGTTTCACCTTCTCGTTGTTTAATCTCCCACATCTCTGACAAACCTTGCTGATATGTCTAAGATAATTTGAATTATTTAAAAAATTCTCTCTTTACATCATCTATCGCTAGGTTTGGATGAGCCTCGGACCATTTAATAAACCAGCGTAGAGCTCTCTCCCTGATAATATTTTGAAACTTGATCAACCTAACCGCCTCTGGTGTCTGCCGAGCCCTCCATATGGCTTCGCAGAGATACCAGTGCTGTTCCACATCTTCATTGCCCCTCCCAGAGAAATCTGGGTATCAGGTAAATGATCCTACCATGCATATTTTTGTGGGTGATACTAGAATAAAACCCCTATTTCCTGGCTATGAAATGGTATTACTAGCACTGCTGCTAGGATGTATTACTGCTACAGATTGAACACTATTCAAATTACGCAATTCTCGTAAATTAACAAAAAATTCACCTAGTAGCTGATAGAGTACCAGGGGAAGGTCAAGACTAGAGCTACCTGAACTTTGGGGAATAGAGTTACCTTGAGTTATGGGTGTCAGCCCCTCTCGGAATAATGCTCCATCGCAACATGCAACTCCACATCGGATATCTCCTCGAGGCGTGCGTCCTCCATGTTGAAATTTTCTTCCTTTTCTATTTTGGTTGGGCTCCTATACACTTGCCTGACTTCCTTCATGGTCCCTCCTATTCCTTGGGATTTCGTTTGACCTTTCATATCCTTTTTCATCGGCAGTGCCTTCTCCTTGTTCTGTCGACTACTTTTCTGCTTCTCCAACTCCTTCATCACTCTCTCCCACCACTTCTCAACTATCTGCGCCCTCCGATGTGCTGGTTGCTCTCTCAACCTACTGGAGGTCTCGAAATCCATATCCCTATTCCCCCTTCCAACTTAATTGTATAATATCTCCCTCAAATTCTTCCCCCAATACTGGAGGTTTAAGTCTCAATCTCAGATTTTTGAAATTCCATCAATCCTTTGTCTACCATTAAAGCTTTGATCAACAAAGGAATATCCTTCAACAACTCTCCTCGTAATTCAGATCTGAACATGTCTTCTAATTTTGAAAAGGACTGGTAACACTCAACTTCGAATTCCACTATGTATCCTTCCAAGGTAGATTTCACCCATAAATCTACAGCTCAGGTCAAATCGGTATCTAACCGATGGAGGGCTACCAGATCCACGTGCAACCACTTGCTACAGAAATTCTGCAAGCTTCCTTGGACTGCCTTGAATTGTAGTCTCCACAACCAATTATAGAGTTCCTCTAGAAAATTTCTCCAGAAAATTTCATAGAGATCACTCGCAGATTCAGAGAATAGAACCTGATCCTTAACAATTTTCTCTTTCTACTGTCTCAGCTCAGCTTACTGTGCTATGAATTGATCCAAGTGGTTATCCCACCAGCTTTGTATTTCCCTTTCAAAGATCCATGATACCATGATCTAGCTCATAAATGAAATTTGGGGCCCCGACAACGAAACCATTTGTTGGAGAGAAAGAAGGTCTCCGAGTGAGACCTAGGTTTAGGATAGAGGCCAACAGGGTTTCCACAGTAGTCTAGCACAACGCCGACATTTTCACTCTACTCCGAAGAGCAGAGAGTCTCACCCGAGGCGTGCCGTGACCTTAGTAAAGTTAGGAACAGGTCAGATATCAAATGATCACAACCTATAGAGAAAAATCGATAGAACTAGGTACTCCAAATAGGTTTAACTACTTTGCACAAGATACTACTCATGAACGTATTCAAGATGCAAAATAAAAATTTAAAAGCGGCCAATACATTCATCATAACCAAATGATCATCACATAATTCAGGACATCAAACCCAGTTAGAAGTATATTTCATTAAAAATAGCGGAAAATTAAATTACTCCTCAAAGTTGAGTACAGACAGACTGATTACAACATTACAAAACATAATAGAACAGAACCGAACAGAACAAAACGAACAGAGCTCTCCTACGACTCTCTTCCTTCGCTCTATGTTACACCAACCTCCTATCTACAATTTCCTATTTGTTCCTTTTCCAACGAGACTGTCAGTTTTCCCTCCTTTTCCACTCTGCTGTTTGCCGCATCTTTCTGATCATTGGGATTTCCGCTGCCTTTCCTTGTCGCTCCTTCCTGCCATCTGTGCTAGTTTCGGCAACTTCCGCGCCACCTACTCTCCAACTCTCCATAACTGTGACAGCTCCCTGTCTACTGTGGTTGCGCTCTGCCACCTGTTATCCGTGACTCAAAACCATTTAATTTTCAAAACAAGGGCCCCAACACATTAGAATCTGGGTTCGCCAAAAATGCCTTCTTTATTAAGAGATCTTTCGATTCAGTACACCCTATCTTCTGCACACATAGCAACAGAGTCCACACACTGATCCAGGTGGATATTGGTGGCCACCCGCGTATTCCACTTGGACCCCCACCATTTTTTCTTTCATTTTTTCAGTTTCCTTAATTGTAGCACAATTTACTATTTTTGGCAGTTTTTCGGCTCCTGAACGTCCGGAGCCATTTTGAGGCCCTAAACGACGTTTTTTGGGCATCAAACCTATGGTGAATATGAGTCTATTCAAGAATTTATATTCATTGTCAGTAGTTTTAGTCCTTAGATATATCTTTCTGATGATGTACCGTGTGCGTCAAATGAAGATAGTATGCCAAAGTTACGACCCCGGGAAATTGATGTACCAATTTACCCCGACAGGGCCCATAGTCTGGCATTTCATCTCCTATGGTAAGGTTTTTGGATGTTCAGGTTTTTCCATTATTTCTCAATAATATATAGGCCTTAGAGCCTCATTGTAATAGAGAGTTCAGAGGCCTGTAGCTGCCACATATCTTCTCAAAGATAAGCTACCAACGCCCTAGCCAGTTTACTTCGATTCTGTCTATAAACAAATTTCAGTTCTTTGATATTAATGAAATGAAGTGTTATTTCCAGTGCATCTTTATATTTATGGTTATATGTGTATTCTATTGCATTCCTGCATAAATTCGGATCACACACAACTCAGGACTTAGGTTTCCGTGCACACAACTAGCAGGAGTCTTTCCACCCAAACTAACCCAGACTTAGATAAAAAATTTAATCAAAACCATCAAAGGCATCATGTCCTTACTCAACTCAATCCGTACATATTTACACTATCATAGACGCATGCATACCATGGTCTCAAACCATGGTTTGAGACTCATGGTTTTTCCCTTTAACCCATTACAATAATTAAGGGACTTTCACCCACCCCAAAGCCCCTTTGACCATTTTTGTGCAGCATGCAAAACAAAATTTATCCCAAAAAAGTACACCCCAGGGGGCCTCGCTCCAACACAAACCCAACACAATCTCGTGACTCGTCCCGAGTCACTATGGGGTGGTTGCCTTCATCTTCTCCTTCATTGCCTCGACAGGGCTTCGAAATGGCATGATGACTTCAATGCTCTATGCGACGACATTATGGGCTTCATCTACCAATTTTGTTGTTGTTGGCCCCTTAGATGAAAAAATGATGCTACGTTGTGTTTGTTGCATGATTTTGAGGGCACTGTCAAGGTTCTACGACATTTGCAGGGCTTCCTCGACCCAAGGTTGCATCCTTGTTTCCAGTAGCTGCGTGCGATGGCGTAGGGCCTCCTCAAAGATCAGATCAAGGCCATACATAGGATTCAGACAATACTCAGAGGGAAGAGAGAAAAAATCACAGAGATAGAATAGAAAGAAAAGGGAGCTAATGCAACCCTAAAGGTCATATTTATAGCGTAGGCGCGTCTTAAATGGTCTTCTATTCATTAATGTAGCCCCATAAATGCTAAAACAACTCCAAATATGGCATAATCTCTTAATTAAATGAAATTTAGTCGCTCCTCCAAATGGTAAGAACATTTTCTTGTCCATAATTACTGTTCCAATGGTTATATTCTGGCACCTCTGCAACCTAGTCAACCTTTTCACGTAGCGACTGCGTGCACATCGCACCTATCTGCCCATCGCCCATCTTTGTTGCGCAAACCCATACTTCCGGCCATATATTAATTTTGTGTGTGCAGGGAGAGGGTTGTCCCTGTATGGATTTAATCAACTTCCATTGACATACCCCAGAAGGTTTTCTCCACTTAATGTGGCTAGGCATACCGCACCTCTGTCTGTGATTTCCTTGAAAATATATGGTTCGAACCAATGAATTTTGAACTTCCCTGGGTGGTGCACAAACTTGGTGTCATAAAACAAAACCAAATCCTCTTCCTTAAAGACCTTCTTTCTAATGTGATTATCATGCCAAACCTTTTCACACGCCTTTTTCACTCGCTGATGGAAAGCTGTAATGAACCGATCTTCCTCTAGCGCGAACAACTGTGACAATCGTTCTTCCATAATGTCATGCTCATCCATATTAGTGAATGCTACAATGTGCAAACTTGGAAACATATACTCCTTCGACATAACAACTTCTTGCCCATACACCATTTTGAACGGTGTCCTTCCTGTCAACTTCTTGCTCGTGGTTCTATATGCCCAAATAACTGTAGGTATGTGCACATCCCAATCATTTTGATTAGCATTGTAGACCTTAGTGAGCATAGTCTCCAATATCTTATTAAAATATTCCACCACACCATTCTTTTATGGGTGATACAAAGTACTCTTCTAATTATGAATATGAAATTCTTCTATCAGTGCTTGAATCATTTCATTCCCAAAGTGTGTACCTCGATCGATCATCAAAATATTAGGGCACCTGAACCAGGTTAAAATGTTCTTGAAAATGAAGTGCGCAGCTGTGTGTGCACTACAATCCTTCACAGGCTTAGCGTCAACCCATCTGGTCACATATTCTGTCATAGTGATTATGTAATGCACACCTGTCTTCTTTCTTGGAGGATTGATAGGTTCGACAAAATCAATGGCCCATTTGTAGAAATCTTGCATATCCATTTGTGGGTGCATGGGCATCTCATCTCTGTGCGACGATTTCCTCGTCCTTCGGCATACATCACAAGCACGAAAATACTCATGTGCATCACTGTGCATCGTGGGCTACCAAAATCCAGCTCGTAGGCTCTTCTACGTAGTTGTTTTCCCTGCATAGTGACCTCTTGCAACCCCTCCATGTGCCTTAGCTAATATATCCCATCTCTCAAATTCCAACACATACCTTCGCAAGAATTCATCTGCACCCATTTTGTACAACTGACCGGCAATTAGAGTAAATTCAGTTGCGCGCGCGATCAAATCTTTCTTCTGTTGCAGCGTATATTCCGTGGGCGCACTTCTAGTGGTCATAAAATGAATAATATATTCAAAGTGATCATCAAATACCTTTATAGAAAATAGATGCGCATCTAGTAAACCATCTTCCAGTTTGGTTGGATCTTCTCCACTTTCAATGCATGACAGATGATATGGCCCAAAATTTAGTCTCCAAGGTTTCACAATTAATTCAAAGTCATACTACTGAAATAGCAGCAACCATCTGCATATCTTCCCTCTCAACACAGACTTGTTGACAAGGTACTTCAGAGCAGAGTGGTTAGTAAACATCTTAAAATGGCCTCCCAAAATGTAGTGGCAGAACTTCTGTAGTACATAGACCATATCCAATCCTTTTGTCTCTATGGTCGAGTAATTACACTCCGCGCTTGATAATTTCCTACTTGCAAATTGTAATATTCCAAAATTTTCACAGGATATTTGGAATATTAGAGTTCTTAATAAACCTAATTAATTAAGTAAATAAAAGGGTGGAGGGACCCACAAACCTCAAAGATGAATAAAATCCACTTTTAATGTGTGCATGTGGATATTCTAGATCTAGATCTAAAATCATGGAGTAGTGGAGCAACTCCATTAATGGAGATCATGTCTCATTTATGAGATAGATTATGCAGGATGAAACAGTCAAATAAGATCATGGATCTTAAATGAAAAATCATGAGGATATTTGATAAGGTCAACTAAGATCATAGTGCATTCAAAGAATATCATAAAGCACTTATGATAAGATAGTGGAGGAAGTGATGCATTTAATGCACACATGATGGAGAGGGTGATCACCCCATGTGAACATGATGGAGGACATGGAGAAACAACGCAGTCAACCATGGAGACTTCTGTCCACATGTACAATGTAGTTTTGGAGTGGGCCTAGGCTATGTAAAGCTCATATCTATATAATGAAGGTGAAGGCACAATGGAAGGCATGATTTGATTATTCATTTCTTGATCTGTTTAGATCTAGATTTGTCTTAGGATGTTTCCATGCATTCTTGAGCTGTTTAGCTAAGATTGCAGTGCTGTTTAGCACAGGGTGTTCCCTGGCGGGAATCCCTCCTCTTTCATTGAGTATCTCTAGAAAGAGGGTTGTACTAAATTCCTTATCAGGCATTGGTGCCATCTTCAAAAGGTTGTTTCTAGCATTCAGCTAGGAAACCGGTGGAGGATTCATCCTACCACTTTGTTCTTCACATTCAGTCTTCCAGGTGCAACATATCTATATCTGGAATTCAGGACATTGGGTTTTACCTCCATGTAGCAAAAGTCCCTTCAAGGATTGCACAGTCCAGTCCTGCAGATCTATTGGAGGAAGGAAGTTTCCAGTATTTCAGCTGGAAATCCCGTGAGGGATCATCTCCTCACATTGGATCTATTGTTTCCATCATTCAGGAGCTAATTTGAAATATCTAGCAGTAGGCTATTGAGCCTCCCTCTTTGACAGCGTAGATTTCTGAAGCTGTTGTTCATCCAACAATTATTTTCAGTGGAGGATATTGGAGGAGCTAGATCTTGAGCTTTTAGCCCAAGGATCTAGAGGAGGGATCAACCCTGTTAGCCATCAATAATATTTTGTCATAACTGATGATGGCTAAAAAAAGTCTATTAGTCTTCAAGAAACAAATTTTACGAAAAATTTATGACTTCTTGAAGCCTCTTTATGTTCTTTTCCCTTAAGAGATCCATTCCACTGATATCTTCACTTCAAAACCTTCAAATGAGTCCTGCTGGTTTAAAAAAAAAAGAACTGTTTTAAGCTTTTTATTCCTCCATTTTAAGTCATTTTACCATTTCATCATCAACAGTATTTCCCCTACTAAAAAACCCATTTTTCCTTTCCTTTTACCCTCCATTTCATCAAAATTCCCTTTAAACCTATAAAAATCCCTTTTTTATGGTTTAAATTATCCTATTTTACCTATCAGAACACTAAAAAACCCCAAAAAAACCCATTTTTGGGCCTATTCCGACCTTTTTCAAACATTGGGTTTTAAGCCCCCTTGGCTTAATCCCCCTTCCTTTTCTCCGCCATAAAACCTTGCGCCCGCGACCAGGCGTTAGCCCCCATCGCGCATTGGCATTTCCAATTGCTCTTTCCCCTTACCTTTTTTATGCCGAATGGTCAATCTCCCAATGCAATCACAACCGTCGATCGAGTTTGATCTGATGGCCAAGTGCTTAACTCTCCGCGCCAATTCCTAGCCCCTTCTTTCCTCAGCCCCCGGTCCCTTACTCCTCCATGGGACCATGCCCCGAAACTTACCCTTAGCCCCCATCGGCATTGGAAAATCACATTATTTTTCTCCATTACACTTCTCCTTTCCCCCGCCGATGTTTCAACCTTCGATGAGATCCACACCGTTGATCTACCAAGATCAACGAATCTCTGTGTTCCCTCCCATTACCCATCCTACTGACGTCTCTTATCCTTCACCTCCTCGACAATATATCTCCACCGTTGATCTGGGAGATCCAATGGTCATCAAGCCTCATTCCTTCGTTATTTCACCTCTCCGCCCTTATTATTTTCATAACCTGAACCTTATTAAATCTCAAAGAAACCTTTAAAAATTTAAAGGTGATCCCTTTTCTCCCCAACCCCGCTTTACCTTTCCTAGAGCAAGATCTGCACCGTTTATCTACCAAGATCAATGGCTGTCCGCACTCCTCTCTCATCCTCCAACCATCCGACCATCCCTCCTCATACAACTATGCAAACAGATCATAGCCGTTGACTCCCATCATCCAACGGCTACCATTTCTTTAAACCATTTAACCCCCCCCGATAAACTTTCCGCTCAGCGACAAGATTGCTTACGTCACCTGCCGGTCCCACCACCTTTCTCCGGCACATCTGTCCGCCCGTCGCACTGATCCTCCATCGTTGGATCTCCAACCCCAAATCCAATGGTCTGCATGTTGTTTCGTGTTCAAATCTCCAAAATAAATGATTGTGCATTTTCAACGCGAAAACGGTGGTTTCGCCTTGGACACGTGGCGATCAATGTGTGGTATTGCATTCATTTGGGTGAAAACCACAAACCGCCTGAATGTCGTGCGAAAACCATTCGTGGTTTTCCAAAACCACCTATCCACTATTTCGCGCCAAATTCAATTTTTTGCTGATTTTTTCCTGTTTTCGCCTATGAAACCTTTCCCCGCTGCATTAGCCTTGCCTCCTCACTGCTCCACAACCTCCGCCAAAGCCCTATGTTGCAGTTAAACCCAAGAAACACAGGATTTTATAACCAGTTTGTTTGTTTTGCAGGTTTTTATGGTGGCTAAGATGTTTAAAGGTCTCCCACAGCCAAAGAAATAGTGGCAAAGGGCTGAGGGGTCGAATTTCAAAGTTTAATAAAATGTTTTATGGAAATTGATGACAAATCAAACCCTCCAACGCATAGAAAAAACACCTACATGCAGAAAGAAAACAATATCAGCGAGGAAAACTAAAGGCAGAATATTAAAGTTTAAAGGTTTTATCAAGGTCTCATAACCATTGATTGAATCACAAAACCCTTGCACATAGCAAAAGAGAAATAATGAAGATCAACGAACAAACAATGAAGATTAAAGGAGATCAAGGACTTAACCAGCAGGTTTTAAAAGAAAAAACACAGTTTAAAGACAGAAGATGGTCCGAGAAGGTCTAATAAAGCCTTAGAAAACACAATCAAAAGCTAAATATCAGTGTTTGAAGGCCTAAAGACACATAAATGAAAAATGACTTCAGAATGCTAGGACATTGAATTATTTATTTCTCCAAGGACTAAAAATGCCACCTATAGCTTTATTTTACCTCAAAGGAATACATATTAAATGCACAGTCAGAGATATGTTGGCCGAAGACACCTCATAAAGAAATCGATAGCCATCCTGCTGACAAACCCTCTTTAAGACTTTCAGAACAGTTATTAAGCAGACATGGGGCTACAAAACCCAAAAAATGACAGTTTTCTTGTCCCAGAGGTCAAACAGTGTACTTCAGACCAAGATATCTTCAAAGCGAACACTTCGGAGTTATTACCATCCGACCAGATATGCCTCAAAGACAGGAAAAACTACCAAATTGGTACAAAAAGTTAATTCTATGAATGTTAAGCAGAATGGGCATTCGAATACTTCTCCCACTCTGTCTTAATTGATATTTAATACCATTTCTACAACACTCTTCCTTTTGGCACCTATATGTATTCACAGAAAAGTCATTGTAAAGGGTTGGGAAATTGTTAATAGTTTGAACTGTTATTGAGTAAGAGCTTCTGAGTAGTTGTAATATAGTAGGCTGGGAAGAGAAGAATTGGACTGTAAAAGCTATTGGATTTGAAGTATGTAACTGGTCTTGCACATCAATATACAAGCAGATTCACTGGATCCTGATCTAAATCATTGGTGATGTTTTTCTCACTGTTATTGTTATCCTCCTTATGTTTCCACTTTGTTCATATTCTCTGATAAAGAACAACAAATATAGAGTAGGATTTACTGCAAATTACCCTAGATCTCACTGATAATCTTTATCTTTATGTTTTCTTCAAAATGTGTGTTTGGGAATGATTTCAATAGAGTATAACCCATCAAGGAGTGTTGGTGAGCCCATGCCTTGCTGAGTAGAACTTGAGTTGTTTTTCTTGAATGATATGTTCACTGCATGCTAAGTAGAGTCCTAAATCAAGTAAGTTTATGGTTAGTCCTGTCCCTTGTTTAGTCTTAAACAACTGTTTTGAGGATTTCCCTTAAGAGTGTGCCAAAAGCAGGCCAGGTTAAAAGTCCTCACCTGATCTTAGGTCACTTTTTATGTTTATCTTAAGTGTTTTCCTTTGAGTGCATGCCGAAAGCAGGCTAGGTTAAAAGTCCTTACTTGATCTTAGACTGTCCTTTGTTTTCTTATATGTTTTTTGTTCTTAAGAGCATGTCAAAAGCAGGCTAGGTTAAAAGTCCTTACCTGATCTTAGGCTGCCCTTCGTTTTCTTACATGTTTGCTTCTTTCTCATCATTTCTTAATGTTCCATACCACAAAATCAACTTAGAATATCTTCTGATATAGATGAATTTCCCTTTGAAAACCCTTGAGTAGTTGCTGTGCCAGTAAACCCTTTTATGACTCCATAGCCCAATGGTTTAGCACTGGTTTTGACCTATCTTCCCATGCTGAAACATCCTTCCACTTATTTCCTCCTTCACTTCACATGACCTTCTCATTTAATGATCCCCAACCAACAAACAAACAAACATCCCCTTGTGCTGCATAACTAGCCTAATATCATATCATAAGCCTTAAAGACATATCCCTTGAAAACACATATAGAGAGATCCCTATATGAATCCAGGAGGGCTAGATCCTAGGATTTCAAAGTGGTTCTGATGTTGCCTTGTCATTTAGTATGCCAATCTGCTAAATCACAGGACCCCAACAAACCCTTCTTGCATAGATCTGATTGTGCATAATTGCAGCCATCATATCATCAGATCTAGCTTCATATCTGCATACCCAACAGTACATATGTGAAGCCCTAAGAAGGTGGTTTTCTTTGATTGACAGATCTGAGAAACCCTTCCTGGGTTATCTTGGGTATCCATCATAGAGCCCAGATCTCTTTTTTCAGCATCATCAGAGCTCCCATTCTTCCTAGATATGAATTTCTATCTTTCAGGCAGTTGTAGTCCCAACAATGTGAAACAAGGATAAGGAAATTTACCTTCCAACAGTTCAGAAGTTACGCAGTCCCTCTTGTGGGATCATTGTAGGGTCATTCCAGGCCATCCCTTTGGCTTAAGTGTCTCATATTTTGAGCACTGTTGTACTTGATTTTTCACCTCCTATATAATCAAATGACTCAACTATTTCTGTGCATTCTGATGTGTATTTAGATTTATTGTTTACTTTGCTGCAGTTCCTGAATTGTGTTTCAATATTACTGCATTTTCCCTTTTGGGAATATCACACTGGTATCAGAGCATGATCTTTGGCTCAGCTTGTGGACTCTTCATCTTTTGCATCAAAAGAAGAAGTAGATAAATGAGATCTATCATGAAGGAGGATTGTAGTTTTGCCACTCCTCTCTTCAGTTCCATGCAAGATCTCTCCAAAGAGGTCAATCAAATGAAGAGGGAAAGGCAAAAGGAGGATCCAAGGAGAATATTTGATGAGGAAGGTCCAAGCACTTCCTATTAGCAAAAAAGAAAACCTGAGAATCATAGATCTCCTCATAGATCTACTATGCCCACTTTCTTTGAAGAAGGTGAATGGTATAACAATGAAGAAAGAGGAAAACTTGAGACTCATGAGACTCTCAGTCTTGTTGGGTGTGTGTTATATTCTTTCCATGACTAGCCCCACGCGCTGTACGTTGCGCTGGGCGCAGCACCCTGGCGAATTTTTTTTTGGTATGTGGTCCCACTCATAGGCGGACCCACCCATGTTTTGTGCATGATTTTTCACATGGTTTTGGGGTACGATGGTTTTCGGCCCCTGGTATTTTGTAGATCCGGTCAAGGGAACTACGATTATTTTCTAATCCAAGGTTAATGGATTGGGGATTATGTATGCTTCAACATGTATATATATGTGTTGTAACACTAAAAGGAATATAATGAAATATCAAGCTGGTTGTCCTGATTTGGGATCCAGGGGAAAATCTCTGTGTTTATCTGTTTTATGTTTTATGCTCTCGCTATTGTTTATTTTCTGTTATAAGATTTGTGTGTAGATAATTTCTGTTCAGGGTTAAAACCTACAAGTCTGTATCTTGAAGAGTACAAAGCACAATCTAGAGCATTCAAAGAAATTCTAACTCTCCAAGAATTCTTTGAACTCAAAGAAAAAAGAAGATCCTATAGCAGCAATAGAAGAAAGAGGCACCATAGATTTTATTTGCCTACAGTTGATGGATATTCCTCAAGAACTATTAAGGCTTGGAGGAAAGAATTAGATACATTTTTCATGCTACATCCTATGGCTGGAAAAGAGGCTATCCAAATTGCAACACTTCATCTTTTAGGTGAAGCCAATGATTGGTGGTTTGGTCACATGGAGCATGCAAAGGTGACTAAATATTCAGATTTCTTTCACAAGTTGAGAAGGAAGTTTGATGTGAGAAAACCAAAGATGTGTCACAAAGAGACATTGCCTAAGGAAACAAAGGATGATGTCATTCTTGTCACTCTAGACAAGGGGTCGCTACATTCACCACTAGCTACATAAGTACTTGCATCCGGAGAAGAGACACTTGAAAATTTGAAAGATAGTATTGAGTTCTTGACACATAGAGTCCCATGCATGATTTAGGAGATGCATGAGGAAGAGGAGGTAGATTCCGGCACTGGTACATTGATAGAAGAACAACCATCACTCTTACTAGTAGTTGGAGACACCATTGTGCCATTTGGAGGAACTCTTGCAGTCTTGCAAGAGGTTCCCACACATCAGTTGATCCAAGGTATGCATACATCTTCATCACATATTGTTTCAGTAGATATTATTGAAACTTATGAGGACATTCCATCAGGGCCAATGCATAACCAAGGGTTAGAACAAAATGTTGATTTGAAGCAACAACCTATCACAGCGCAGAGGACCCTTGATCTAATCAAGGAGGAAATGAAAAGCTATCCCAGTTTGTCATTGATGAACTACATTCAACCCTTTGAGTTGAAGTGTAGAGTTTCAAAAGATGGGATGAGCATGATCCTATGTACAATGACTGGTTATGAGATCAGCATTGTGCCTTGCTTTGAGATAGCATATGTATTACCATGCAGATCTACAACACTGTCACTTAGCAACAATGATAATGAAGTAGCCCCATCATTCTTGGAGCATTTTGAAGGTTTGGAGGTTAAGATGATAAATGGTAGACATATTGAGATGAAGAATATTTTCTCCTTTCTAGATTACACTTTCTCAATGAGCATCTCACAGCTCAAAGAGGAACTTCTACCTGTAGCAGATCCAGAACCTCACTGGTTTTGGAGGGCCATTGATGAGAAGAAGGTCTCATTAAGAGATCTCATTAGAGGTGCACTTCAACATATCATGGGGTGCAAATTTCTTCATCAGTTTGGGGAGGATGGTATTCTACAAAGGGAGGATACCATGTTTATGCAGTACATCATTCATCATCCACATTGGGATGAGTGGGTGATAAGCAAGGGGTTGCATGACCACTTGAAAATATATGACATGGGCCAACAAGAAGCTTGGTTACGTTGGTTGCTCTTGGGTGACTTTGGTTACTACCCAAAGGCTCCTAATTATTTGATCCATGCCTTTAAAAACACTCATGTAATGAAGAAGGAAGCATGGCTGCACTGGTTTCTCTTGGGTGAGTATGGTTACCACCCAATAGCTCATATTCTTCTGATTCATGCCTTGTGTATCAATGATGGAATGCAACAAAAGAAGGCATGTTCATTTTGGTTGCCCTTGAGAGAGTTTGGCCATCACATGACATCTCCTATGTCTATGTGTTTTGTATTGTGTAAAACTTTGCATGATGCTCTCATGATGTGTATTGATGGTACTTGTTTATATTGGGCTGATGTGACATTCCATATGTCTATTAGTATGTTTTTATTTCATGGTACACATGAGGAGGAGAGAAAGTATCAAGATCTCTTGTTTCTTTGGTTTCTTTTGGGGGAGTTTGGCTTATCCATCTTGCATGGGGCAGATGGAGGATGGCAGCAAAGGGCCTTACTCCGGTGGTTACTATTGAGAGAATATGGTTTGACATCTTTGTCTACCCATATATCTCTATTTCTTCTTTTGCATTATGTTGGAATGATGCTTGGATCCAACAAGGCCAACAGGGCTAAGGATGAGAGCATGTCAATGCTCAATCTAATTCATAAAGCACAAGATGAAGAGATGTATTATGAGATGGAGCTTTTCCTTTGTGGAAAGAGCCACTTTATTTTATGTATCTCATGTATTGATGATGATGTTGGACATCGTATGGTTGTCACTTGGTAATTCATGGTGGGAGGAGGACATCTAACCATACAGTTGGAGGTCATTATATGCATTTATGAGAGACAACTTTGGAACCAAACATACATGACACATTGCAACAAATGGAAAAGGCCTTCCTTATGTGGATGCCATTTGGAGGGGAATGGATGGCTTTGCATCTAATTTTGTAGTTGCTTGAGGACAAGAAACATTTTTCCGGGGAGGACTGTAATATTACAAAATTTTCATAGGATATTTGGAATATTAGAGTTCTCAATAAACCTAATTAATTAAGTAAATAAAAGGGTGGACGGACCCACAAACCTTAAAGATGAATAAAATCCACTTTTAATGTGTGCATGTGGATATTCTAGATCTAGATCTAAAATCATGGGGCAGTGGAGAAAATCCATTTTTGGAGATCATGTCTCATTTATGAGATAGATTATGGAGGATGAAACAGTCAAATAAGATCATGGATATTAAATGAAAAATCATGATGATATTTGATAAGGTCAACTGAGATCATAGTGCATTCAAAGAATATAATAAAGCACTTATGATAAGATAGTGGAGGAAGTGATGCATTTAATGCACACATGATGGAGAGGGTGATCACCCCATGTGAACATGATGGAGGACATGGAGAAATATCATAGTCAACCATGGAGACTTATGTCCACATGTACAATGCAGTTTTGGAGTGGGCCTAGGCTATGGAAGGCTCATACCTATATAATGAAGGTGAGGGCACAATGGAAGGCATGATTTGGATTATTCATTTCTTCATCTATTTAGATCTAGATTTGTCTTAGGACATTTCTATGCATTCTTGAGCTGTTTAGCTAATATCGCAGTGCTGTTTAGAACGGGGTGTTCCCGGGTGGGAATCCCTCCTCTTTCATTGAGTAGCTCTTGAAAGAGGGTTGTACTACATTCCTTATCAGGCATTGGTGCCATCTTCATAAGGTTGTTTCTAGAAATCAACTAGGAAACCGGTGGAGGATTCATCCTACCACTTTGTTCTTCACATTCAGTCTTCCAGGAGCAGCAGATCTATATCCGACATTCAAGCCATTGGGTTTTACCTCCATACAGTAGTAGTCCCTTCAAGGATTTCACAGTCCAGTTCTATAGATCTATTGGAGGAAGGAAGTTTCCAGTATTTCAGCTAGAAATCCCGTGAGGGATCATCTCCTCACATTGGATCTATTGTTTCCATCATTCAGGAGCTGATTTGACATATCTAGAAGCAGGCTATTGAGCCTCCCTCTCTGACAGCGTAGTTTTCTGAAGTTGTTGTTCATCCAACAACTATTTTCAGTGGAGGAGATTGGAGGAGCTAGATCATAAGATTTTAGCAAGGATCTAGGGGAGGGATTTTTGGAGAGGAAAAATGTCTCTTAAGCAAGACCCAAATTCGGCTTAGAGGCCAACAAGGATTTCCGCTGTATTCTAGCACCACGCCAGCATTTTCACCCTGCTCTGAGGAACAGAGAGTCTCACGCAAGGCATGCCGCGACCTTACTAAGGTTGGGAGAAGATTGATATCAATATAGTGGATTAAATATATATACGAACCAGAACTATCTCAGAGCTTAAGCAAACGCAACACTAACTGGATGATATTCTTCAGAAGTGCATTCAGAAAGACAGTCCATAAATTTTTTAAAATACTACCATATCAATCAAACTGGATTAAAACATATATTGGGAACTTCAATCTCTGATCATATTATAATTCTCTTATCAACAACAGACCCTTACAATGCTCCTTAACATGAGCTTTAACTGAACAGATTAAAAAGAAGTCCTATCCAGTGGACTAGATCACAGAGATACAGAGAGATAGAGAAAGAAACAACATGAATAGTGCTCTCCTACGGCTCCTGCTCTCTCATTCCTCCTTTGCCAAACCCCTTCTCTGCTCGGCCAGCTGCCTATTTGTTCTGCTGCCAGTGCAACTGACAGTTCTTCCTTTATTCTTGCTCGACTGTCTTCTACTTCTCTCTGTTCATCGATAGTTCTACTGCTTGTCTCCTGCCACATTCTTCTACCATCTGTGCTTACTCCCGCAACAGCCGTGCCACTTGTTCTTCCTTCCTTTTCAACCTTGACAGCTCCCTACCTACCGTGGTTGCGTCCCGCCATGTACTATCCGCAACTCAAAACTGTTTGATTTCAAAACAAGGGCCCCAACAGGCCCCGACCACAACCTATTGACTCGCCCTGAGTCAATCGCTCTTCACTGTCTCTATTTCCATCGGTCTGCTCGGCCCTGTGTCCTGCCCTGCTTGTCCCCTTTCTCCTGCCTGTCCAAACAAGGGCCCCAATTCTGGGACTTGTGTTAGAGCTGTTGCTTTGAGTTACTGAAAGGTCGTCAGGGCTTGATGCCATCCTTGCATGAGCATGTTAGTTTGTTGTAATATTCATTTTTAAGGATATTTCTAAAACACAGCAAATGGTACAACAATGGAATGACTCCAAGAGCAAATATTCAGCAGTACATAAAATAATAGGAACAACTTATGCAACAGATACACGTTAAGCAGAGAAATCACTGAGCCATTTCATTATGTTGGGAAGTACAAGTGATTACAATAGGTGCCCAGATGACAGTACTCAACTGGCACAAGAAAACAAGAGATATTCTCAGGATGACAAGGGTACATCGGTTCTCCAGTTGCATCCAAGCAGTTGGGGATACTGCCGCGTGCTGCTAATGACTCCCAATTTTGCTTCAGGCCCTCATTGGGCATGGACTGTCCCTGCACCTTCACCAAACCTGAAACCTCCCAAATGATAGTATTATAGAGCTCGCGCGAGATGACCTCCCAAATGATAGTATTATAGAGCTCGCGCGAGATGGACTGCGGTCTTCCCACACAGACTGCGCCGCCACTTCTGACGCCGCTCTGCAACAAGTTCCAGACCCAACATTTTAGCAAAAAAATGATAGGATTGCCTCACTCGAGCAGGCACTTGAAGTCCCCCGGGGCTAAGGATGAGATCTTCACTCGGAGACACTCGGCGCACTGAACAATGCTGCAGACTAGATGAATAACCGACGTGCTCAAGTCTTAACGACCAATGAAAATTTCATAAAATTCAACAACAACCCAAAAACAAGGAGGCTCTCTTCCTTTTGTATGTGGCCTTCCTCTCAAACCCTAGAATCCTCCTTTCCCGCGCAACCCTTCTCGGCCCCACGCTGCCAACTCAGCCTGCGTACTTACCTCTGCGCGCTCGGATGAGTCCACGACCCGCTCACTGTTATTTACCATTAACCATAGGCGGCCAAAATTGGTCCGAATTAATATTCCAATTAGCTATTGCTAATTGGGAATATTACAGTCTCCCTCGACAAAATGTTGCTTGACCCCAAGCAACTGTAGTGATGGGTGCTGCAAGATCTTTTCACCCTCCCACGTAGCATCCTCATCCGGCAAGTTCTTCCACCTTACCAAGAACTCCCGGACTGTTCTATTCCGCAGCTGCTTCTCTCTGACATCAATGATGGCTTCCGGCTGTAGCACCAAATGCCCTTCATCATCCGTGGGTGGAAGCTCCTCCGTCGCTATCACCTATGGTCCCAAAGCCTTCTTCAGGCACGATACGTGGAAAATATTGTGAATCCTGCTGCCTTGGGGTAGCTCCAACTCATAAGCAACTTGTCCCACCCTGCGTATCACCCGATAGGGTCCATAGAAGCAGGGCTTGAGCTTTTCCACCCCTTTTCGCTTCAAAGTGGACTGTCGGTATGGCTGTAGGCGCAGGTAAACCAAATCCCCTACTTCGAACTGTCTCTCCACCCGACCCTTGTCGGAATACAGCTTCTGCTGATTCTGTGCAGTGGCTATGTTATCCTTGAGAGCCCGAAGGATGTCCTGACTCTCTTGGATCTAATCCTTGGCTCTCGGGGCCTTGCTGGCACCAAACATTACATCAACGAAAGACATAGTGTGATAGCCATACAGTGCATAAAACAGAGACATACCGATAGACATGTGATGTGTGGTATTATAACAATACTCCCCTAGGTGCAACCACTTCAACCACGCTCTCTGCTGCCCGCTGACATAATTTCGCAAGTAGCCTTCCAGCCACTTGTTAACGCTCTCTGTCTGCCCATCTGTCTGGGGGTGGTAGATGGTACTTGGTGTCAATTCCATCCCCACCAACCGAAAAAGTTCCTGCCAAAACCCGCCCATGAAGCGGCTGTCTCGGTCACTGACAATGGTCTTGGGGAGACCATGCAACCTGAAGATGTCCCGGAAGAATAGCTCTACCACCTGCGCTGCTGTATAGTGTGCAGATATGGCGAAAAAATGTGCATACTTTGTCAGCCGTTCGACGACGATAAATATGCTATCCTTGCCCTGCACTACGGGAAACCCTGTAATGAAATCCATCGAAATAATTTCCCACTTCCCCTTGGGAATGGGAAGGGGCTGCAACAGTCCTACTGGATGGTTCATCTCTCCCTTGTTGCGCTAGCAAAATTCGCACTCCCTAACATGCTGGAGTACGTCCCCCTTGAGGCCCTTCCATGCAAACCTCTCCTGGATGGTCCTATAGGTCTTGGTAAACCCCTGATGTTTGGCTAATGGTGAATCATGAGACGCCTGAAGTATCTTCTTCTTGAGCTGGGAGCCCATAGTCAAGAAGGCCCTGTCTCGGTAATAGATAATCTAATCTATCACCCTGTACTTATCGTCTGCCACCTGAACATCCAGAATCTTACAAGCGAACTTGTCCTTGGAGTACTCCACCAAAATTTGAGCCCTCCAATCCGCCTCCCAACTCATCAGGGACTACGTAGCCGGTATACGTGAAAGTGCATCAGCTACCACGTTGTTTTTCCCTTTGACATACTTGATGTCGAAATCATAAGCCCTGATTTTGCTGACCCACTTTTGCTGCCTCTCTTGAAGCTGTTTCTGCTCCAAGAAGAATCTGAGGCTGTTGTGATCTATCCTCACCCTGAACCTGTTACCCACTAAGCACTGCTGGAATTTGGCCAACGCATGCATCACGGCTAGCATCTCCTTATCGTATATAGGATACAACCGCTCATGGGGAAGAAGCTTTCGGCTCTCATAAGCTATAGGGTTGCCTTCCTGCATAAAAAATGCACTGATCCCTTCTCCCGATGCATCACATTCCAAAGCAAAAGGCTGCGTGAAATTGGGCAGCGCAAGCACTGGGCAGCTGCTCATAACCTCCTTGAGCCTATAAAAGGCCCACTGCGCTGTCTCCGACCAACTAAATGCCCCCTTCTTTGTCAAATCTATAAGCGGGGTAGCGAGCTGAGAGAAATGCTTGATGAACTTCTGGTAATATGTGCAGATGCCAACAAAACCCCGAAGTTCTGTTACGTTATGCGGTTCTGGCCAATCTCGGATGGCCTTGATCTTTTCTTCGTGGACCCTTATTCCGTCCACTCCTATGATGTGTCCCAAATAAAACATCTCAGTCACCCTGAACTCACACTTGGAGAGCTTAGCATAAAACTGTTTATCTTCCAAGATATGCAACACAGCCTCAATGTGCTGGAGATGCTCCTCCCAAGTCCTGCTATATATCAATATATCATCGAAAAAGACCAACATAAACTTCCTCAGGTGACTGTGGAAGATGTGGTTCATGAAAGACTGGAAAGTGGTTGGGGCATTGGTTAGCCCAAAAGGCATAACCAAGAACTCAAAGTGGCCGTAGTGGCACCTGAAAGCCGTTTTAGGTACGTCCTGCTCCCTCACTCTAATCTGGTGGTACCCAGACCTCAAGTCAATATTTGAGAAGAACTGTGCTCCCCTCAACTCATCCATCAACTCATCAATCCTTGGTATAGGGTACCGATTCTTCAGGGTATTTTTGTTCAAAGCCCTGTAATCAATGCACATTTGCAATGTGCCGTCTTTCTTATTTACTAACACCACGGAGGAAGCAAAAGGGCTGGTGCTCGGTCGGATGTGTCCAAGAGCCAGCAGCTCCTAGATGGCCCGCTCAATCTCATCCCGATAGGCCTTAGGGTGCCTATAGGGCGTGGTAATATATGCCTGAATGCCCTGCTCCAACTATATCGCGTGCTCAAACCCCCGATCCGGTGGCCGGCTTGGTGGTATATCCCTGAACACTGTGTCATGTCTGTCGAGGATAGCCTAGATATCGGTATGAACTGTCTGCCCGGCGGTCCCCGTTTCTGATGCCCGAAGCTCTACTTCCCACTCTATGTCTCCTTTCTGGAAGGTTTCCTCCATCCGGTGAGCTGAAACAACTTGAGGTGGGTAAGTGTGCATCCCACGTATCTTCTCATGCTTTCCCGTATTCTTATCATCCCACTCCATCTCCAAGGCCTCCCAATCCATGGTGACCTTCCCCAGAGTGATCAGCCATTGTACACCCAAGACTACATTGGTGTCAGGTATATTGACCACAAAAAAATGGTCGGTCACTGTGTAGGTGCCCATAGTTACTGCCAGCTCTGGAACGTATCGCGCACACTACATTGTTTGATCCCCTGGGACCAATACGGAGAATCTATCGAAGCTCTCTATCTGTATGCCCCGCCGCTCAACCATCTGTGTGTCGATGAAGTTGTGGGTTGCCCCACTGTCCACCAGAATAGAAACTCACTGCCTACGTACTTTCCCTCGAACGCACATCGTCAAATACCTAGGCACTCCTCGCAATGCTGCAAGGGTTCCCCTTGTGGGTGCGAAAGCCGCACCACCCGCTCCCGGAGGTGGCGGTGGCCCATGACCTTGCGTTGTCTGCCTGTCTCCTGCCTCTCCATCCTCATACTCCTCCTCTTCCCCACTACTCTTGGAGAAGACCTCTATAAAATGTGCCTTGCCAGCCGCACATCTGTGCCCCGGCGCCCACGGCTCCTGACAGGTGAAGCACAACTTTTTCTTCCTCAACTCCCTCCTGGCGTCATCATCTAACTTTCCCCTACCCGGATTCCCCTTGGGAGGCGGGGTGCTCATATCCTTCCCTCTTAGCTGGAAAACCTACTTTTGGGGGTAAGGTGTTCTGGTCCTGGGCAAGGCATCTTACAGATCCCGGGTCCTGCCAATAGCGTCCTTAAGTGTGGATGGTCTTGTGGATCTGACCAATCCTCGAAGTGGCTCCGCCAGCCCTTCGATGAACATGAATATCATCTGTGCCGCTGATAAATCGGGCACCCTCACTGAAAGCCTCAGGAAATCGGCAATATATTCCTCTGGGCTTCCCGTCTGCTTGAGCCTTGTCAGCTCAACGAAATGTTCCTCCAGATCGCTCCGGTCGAATCTCTCCATCAGTCTCCGGGTGAACTCGAGCATATGTGGTCACGGTTGAATGCCCAAGTGTCACCCTCCCATGGAACCACCAATTCTGAGCCTCACCATCCAAATGCAGTGTAGCCACCTTGATGGCCTCCGTCTCCGTCATCTGGTTGAGCTGGAAATATATGTCTAGCTTCTCCACCCAAGACCTTGCCGAACTGCTTGATGAACCATAAAACGTAGGAAAATGATATCGGCTTGCCGAATGCTGGGTGTCTCCTTCATGATAGTGCTGGTGTCCTCTGTAATGGTCATGGGGTCTGTGGTCCCGTTTGAGCTGGACAAAGTCTCTGAATAGAAGCGCCTCCCTGAACTCCTGCCCATATGTCTGGTATTCAGCAAAATAACCACCTATGTGGTCAGGCTCTGGTTCCTCCTACGCTCTCGTCCCAGTATCTGCACTTAAAAAAGTGGGCATAGTAGCAAGAGTGGGGGCATGTGATGCCTGGTGCAGGGTGGTAGCCCGCTCCTGCAAATGGTAGGATGTGCCCAACCCCTCACCAACCGAGAAACCCCTTGTGGTTTCACACTGTCTAGCTTCAACAGCGGTGAATCTCTGCCCCATCATCTCAATCTTCCGCGACAGGTCTTGTACTGATTTGAGGAGGGCTTCCCCAAATTGTTTTGCATCACTATCGTCCTCCATCGGCTCTTCCTGTTCCGTGTCCATTACTCGAACGCAATCCCCTTCGCCGTAGGTGTTCTCCAACCTACGCTCAATATATCTGTATTTCCTACCTCTGTAGTAGATGTAGGGGTTTCCTTCTAATGACATAGACTACTCCCCCCACAGGCTGAGCCAGAACCATGCTCTGATACCACTGTAATATTCCTTTTTAAGGATATTTCTAAAACACAGCAAATGGTACAACAATGGAATGAATCCAAGAGAAAATATTCAGCAGTACATAAAATAATAGGAACAAATTATGCAACAGATACACGTTAAGCAGAGAAATCACTGAGCCATTTCATTATGCTGGGAATTACAAGTGATTACAATAGGTGCCCAGATGATAGTACTCAACTGGCACAAGTAAACAAGAGATATTCTCGGGATGAAAAGGGTACATCGGTTCTCCAGTTGCGTCCAAGCGGCTGGGGATACTGCCGCGTGCTGCTAATGACTCCCGATTTTGCTTCAAGCCCTCATTGGGCACGAACTGTCCTTGTACCTTCACCAAACCTGAAACCTCCCAAATGATAGTATTATAGAGCTCACGCGAGATGGACCGCGGTCTTCCCACATAGACTGCGCCACCACTTCTGACGCCGCTCTGCAACAAGTTCCAGACCCAACCTTCTAGAAAAACAATGATAGGATTGCCTCACCCGAGCAGGCACTCGAAGTCCCCCAGGGCTGAGGATGAGATCTCCGCTCGGAGACACTCGGCGCACTGAACAGTGCTGCAGACTGGCTAAACATCCGGCGTGCTCAAGTATTAACGACGAATGACAATTTCATAAAATTTAACAACAACCCAAAAACAAGGAGGGTCTCTTCCTTTTGTATGTGGCCTTCCTCTCAAACCCTAGACTCCTCCTTTCCCGCGCAGCCTTTCTCGGCCCCACGCTGCCAACTTAGCCCGCGTACTTACCTCCGCATGCTCGGATGAGTCCACGACCCGCTCACTGTTATTTACCATTAACCATAGGCGGCCAAAATTGGTCCGAATTAATATTCCAATTAGCTATTGCTAATTGGGAATATTACATTTGCGCTGTGACCTGCGCAATCGCTTCCTCCCCTGAAACAGCTAGTAGGCTACTGAAAACGTCTTGGATTTTCATATCGGCCTCGGAGACCAGTCGTTGCATTGTTTGGGCATTGGTTTTTATCGGCTGTCTCAGTTCTCAGAGAGCTTGCTTTGCAGCAGTTGAGTTTTCTTCATTCTGTTGTATCTGGACCTCCAGAGCATCCGCCTGGGCGTATAGTTGGTCGAGTCCAGTAGGGTCTGTGGCCTCCTAGACCTCCCTTGATACCTGTTGTAGCTGTAATGAAACTGGTTGAGACTTCAGTGTGAGCGAGGTCAAACACTCTTGTAGACCCTTTAGTAGGTCATACGCTTCTTTAGCTGCAATACTCAAAACTTCCTGCATTTTTTTCACCTGGCTCTGTCTCTCTGATATCTGCTTTGTGTATACAACCGCTGGGTCTGGAAACATCGGTTGGGCTGCCAATGCTACTTTGAGTTCCTCGTTTTCCTCATGGAGATTTGAACATGCCACCCTGATGTGGACCACGCGTTCGACTATATCATTTTCCTGTATCCCTTCTGGTATTTGGTTGTTGTTGGCCGTTACTGTGGGCTAAATGTCTCAGAATATTCTTGCCACTATCTCCAGTTGTTATTGTAAGTTCCCCTTTTCTGTCCTCAGCTGTTCATGCTCTTCAGTAAGCACGCTGATTTGTAATTGCTGTTGTTCGCATTTTTGCTGGAGCTCCACGTGAAGCCCTTCCGCTTGCTGTGCTGCTCTCTGAATTAATTAGTAGAGTTGGGTTGTTCCCCATGTCTCTACGCTCTCATCATCCAAGTTTCCCTGATCTGTCCGCCGTGCTTGAAGTGGCTATCCGCTGGTGATATATTTTGCTGATTGTGCCTGCGGTGACTGAGGTGGTGTTTGTTGTGGAAACTTGTTACTAGAGTCGGCCATGTTTAGATCGGGCATCGGTTCTTGGGCTGCTACATTAGCTTGCTAGAGTGGATTCTGCTTGGGGAGCTGAGAACCTTCTTCTTCCATAGAATTTTCTATTTGATTTAAAAGCTCTGTGAACGTAGCCTGTTGAACCATGGTTTGGCTAACGAGGGGTACTTTTGGTGTACCCGAGTTAAATTCTGCCTCGGGGTCCTCATTTGGTTTTCCTCTGACAATTGGGTCTGATATGGTAGCTGATGAAGTGGAAGGCGTGGTAATGGGTGGTGTCTGAATGGTGGATGAGGCGGAGCCCGATGCTTGGTGGATGTGAGGTGGGGATATGTGAATATTTAAGAAATCGAGGGGGTTGAAGGGTGGTAGCCTCCTGGTTATCTGGGGCTCCACAAGAGGCTCTTCCCTGATCGGTTTTCCCAACTTTAGTCTTCCGGACTAGTGCTGTAGTTGCTGGGGCCGGTGGGCTAAACATAATGTTAGGTATTGGTGCTATTAGGGGGGCTGTGGTGAAAGATGGTATGGAGTGAGATGCCTGAAATTATGAAAATGTAGGAAATGCAGTGGAATCACTTGTTAACACTCGAACTACTTTATTAAAATTATGTACCTTTGTGTTTAACTGCTCAATGATCAGGGATAGCTACAATTGCGCCATCCTAGTCACCGTCTGCTCTAAAGTGTCCCCCGGTAGTGGGTTTGGAAGCATCCCATCAAAGATATAAGTGTAGACTCTGCTTCTAACCTCCATCGCTACTCCCAGCCACGAGCAGACTTCTGTGTGGAAGGTTGTTTCATCAATTTGGAACTTTAATGGCCTCATCTTGAAAGTAGATTCTGGTATGCACGTTGGCCTGATAAAGGTTTGCTTGTGGGTAACTCCAAACCATATCTGCGTGCTATAACCATCCAACAGACTCCTTGGGATTCTTTGTTAACTCATCACAACATCAACCATTTGGCTGTACCATACCCTGAAAGCTTCTGCGTTTACCTCCTTCGTGCTAGGATCCCTGGATACCTTCCAAGGCATGAACTTCATTGCCAATGGGTGTCCTGTTGCTATCTCTACAAGAACTCAAATGCCTGGAAACATCCATTTCCACATTTCTAGTGCCATAATTAGATATCCATAGATGAATCCGGTTGCCCTCTTGTAGTTTTCCTTGCAAGCCTCAAACAACTCGTTCATAAAAAATGAGCACCAGTTTAGTTGTGCCCCCTGGACACAATGCTCCGCAACCGAAATCATATCCAACGTGCATTATCCTTTTGTATAGTGCCTCATTTTTTTACTTGAAATTAGGTAATAGGCAAACCTGACCTCTAGTTTGTTGATTAAGTCGATTTTGGCTCCTTCCCCCCCCCTCTTAGTGTCATACTTGGTGTATTAGTCATTATCTCTGGTCTTCTTCGCCCTTTTGGATACAGTCTAGAATGCTGATGAAACATCCCTCCCTTCCATTGATAGTCCAGTTAGCCAGTGGATGTCCTCCGCATGAATCAAGATTTCTTTCCCTAGCCATAGCGAACCATTATGAATTCGACTCAACAAGAACTTGGTGCACTGCATTGCAGCGCCTGTAACACCAAACACTGGGAGATCTCTTAAGTTCAGTATAGTATACTGTTGAATGCCCCAGAACTCTGGTCGGACTCTTACTATTTGCTGCCCTACTTCAGTGGCATAATTCTCCACATATACCTGTCTCTTTGTTGCTAGAAACTCAAAAGAGTTCGCGAGGTCGGTGTAGATCAGTGAGGCACTGTCATATTTCCCCACTAACGGTTCCATATTTTGCACTATGTTATCGAGCTCTTGTTCTACGACTGCTGGTGTTGCTCTTGTCATTTTGGCTCGTCTCTGATACACCTGTAGACGAAATCCTTCTCTTATCCTTTGAATTCCTTCCTCAACGTGCCTTCTCTTCTCCTCTTCTGGCTTTGCTTCTCTTGCTCCCTTGGATGTTTCTGGTTCTATCTCAGATTTTTACAACATTCTTGCACTTTTTTGCATGCGGGTTATGTAATTAACCGGCACGGGTGAGGTTGATGAGACCCCATAAATAATCAATTTCCCCCTGGCCTCATCCATGGCTACAATTGTGTGATTAGTTACTGGCTGAGGTGGGTTCCGACAATGCTGATTGTGGCTTTAGGATTTGGGCAGACGCGACGGTTGGTGGTTATGCCTTATTATGGAAAATTTATTACGGTATGGGTGATGCTAATTATGGCAATTATTTCCAAATCTTGGTAATCCTACAGACTGACACTGGTACTACGTGTAATGATGATGGGCTGATGTTCGACACGCTTTTCTATCTGATGTGGATGACACGTTGGAAAATACCCTTCCCCGACCACAATTGGTTTCGTTGCGGTCCTCACAACGCAACTATAGTTATTTATTATTATTTTTGGTTTTGGTAAAGTGGAATCCTATCTATGCTCATCTAGGGTGCGAGAGAGTTATTGATACTATTCTACCCTACTGACTCCTCTCGGTTGCGAGAGTTATTGGAATTGGAAATGAGTGACTTTACTCTTGGTAGGGCTTCAGGCGTTCACCATTCACCCATCATTGTAGAACTTGGCCGTCCAGTTGTGCCAAACGAATTGCGCCTGAATCTCTGATTTCTATCACGTAGAATGGCCCTAGCCAATGCATCTGCAGTTTCCCTGGGAACTTCTGGTACTTACTGTCATAGAATATAACTTTTCCCCCGACCTGAAAAGTCTTGCGCTTTATGTGTCGGTCATGCCAAGCTTTTTGTCTATCCTTAAGTATCGTTTGGTGAAATTCTGCCAAAAATCGTTCTTCTTCAAGGCCTTGTAATTCTTGTAGTCGTTCCTTTAGCGAGTCCTCCTCTAATAGTTGGAGTGACGTTGCGACTAGGAGGCTGGGTATGATGAATTCTGCTGGGACTACTGCTTCTCTCCCATATACTAGTTGGAATGGTGTTTGGTTATTCATTTGCTTTACCGTTGTTCGGTATGCCCATAAAGTTGCTGGTATCCACTCATCCCAGTCATCCCGTTGTGCATTGCATATTTTTTTCAGGCCTTTCTCCACTATTTTGTTGAATGCTTCTACCATACCGTTGGCTTGTGATTGATAAGGATTTCTTGTATGATGTTGTATCATGAAGCTTTCAAGCAGGGATTTAATGGTGTCATTGATGAAGTGTGTACCTTGGTCACTGGTCAGGCTCTTTGGACCACCGAATCGGCTGATTATGTTTTCAAAGATAAACCTGGCAGCAGTATCTGCCGTGTAATTTTTTACTGGCATTGCTTCTACCCACCTTGTCAAGTAGTCTATCGCCGTTATTATGTACCTTGCCTACGAGTGTTTTGCAACTGGTGTAATTGGTCCTACAAAATCGACTGCCCATTTTTCAAATGGCTGTAGTACTTTTATTAGATGAAGTGGAAGTTCATCTCTGTGGGATGGCCGTCCTGTCTGCTGACATATATCACATCCTTTAACAAATGCTTTGTTGTCCATATGTACCGTCGACCACCACAATCCTGCTTGTAGTACCTTCCTTGCTGTGGGTTTTTCTCCCACGTGTCCTCCCGCAACCCCATTGTGGCATTCCCATAGTATAGCTTCCCTTTCGTGGTCCACGGCACATCTCCGAAGAATATGGTCTAGTCCCATCTTATATAGATGTGCTACTATGAGTTGGTATTCTGCAGCACGAACTACTAGGTGTCTTTTTTGGACTGATGTATATTCTTGTGGACACAGCCCTGTCATGAGATAGGTTGATATTTGGTCTAAATATTCTGAGATGGCTTCTACTCTGAAAAGATCAGTTTCTGGTAAATGATCATCTAGAGATCCTCCATTTTCTCCATTCTCTAGTCGAGAGAGGTGATCAGGTCCTACGTTCAATCTTCCGGGCTTTACGATCACCTCGAATGTAAACTCCTGGAAGAGTAGGAGCCATCTGCAGATTCTTCCTTCTAAGACTGGTTTGTTTACCAAATATTTCAAAGCTGAGTGGTCTATCAAAAATTTAAACGTACCTCCCAACAGGTAGTGGTGGAACTTCTGAAGGGAATACACCATTGCCAATGCCTCCCACTCTGTTGTGGTGTAGTTCCGTTCTGCTGTGGACAATTTCCTACTTGCAAAATATACCGGGTCGTCAAATGAAGTGTCCCCTGGTTGCGCCAAGACTGCTCCAAGTGCAATGCTGGAAGCATCGATGTGCACATGAAATTGTTTGTCCCAATTTGGGTGAACTAATATTGGCACACTTGCGAGTTTTTCCTTCAGGGTATCCTGGGCTGTTCTGCAATTCTTTGTCCAGTGAAATTGCTTAGACTTTCACAACAACTTCTCTAAAGGGGCTGTTATCTTTGCATAGTTGCGGATAAATCGCCGGTAGTAACCTGTGTGGCCTAGCAGTGATCTAAGTTGTTTTACCGTTTCTGGTGCCTCCATGTTGACTATCACTGCTACCTTGGCTGGGTCCACGTAGACTCCCTGGGTACTTACCACGTGTCCTAAAAGTGTTCCAAACGGTACTGCAAAGATACACTTATTTAGGTTCAACAAGATCTAAAGTTTCCTACACCTATCGAAAATTATTCTCAATAACGTTGCATGGTCTTTTAATAGGCTGTAGACTGTCCAGTCATCCATGTAGACTTCTAAGAACTTGTGGATGTACTCCCGGAAAGCAGCTATCACGATACAAGAAAAAACTGCAGGTGCATTTTTCAAGCCGAATGGAATCACATTATATGCGAAAGAGCCCCATTCGGTGGTGAATGTTGTCTTTTTCTTATCTTCCTCTGCTATCCATACCTGATGGTATCTTGAGAATACATCAATGAACGAATACGCCTCATTTCCCGCAACATTGTCTAGGACCTCATCACTAAATGGAGTGGAAAATGGGTCATGGATACATGCACTGTTTAGTCTCCTGTAATCGACACAGACTCGAATCTCGGACCTCTCCTTTTTTCTCTGTATAACTATGGGACTTACCCATTCTTCTTCCTTTATTGATCTTTGCTTTAACTTTTTACTTCACTCTTGGATTCAGATGATATGGTCTATGTTTCACAGGCTTTGTGTCAGGCTTCAATATTATTCGCATCTCCCCCATATCCCCTTTTATTCCCTTTAGATCTGCTACCGATGAAGGGAACAAGTCCTCATATTCCTGCAACAGACTGTATATCTCCTTAGTTGTCTGTTCATCCAAATAATCTCCTATTGTCGCTAGTTTTGGCTTATCTTCTGTTCCAATATTTAATTTCTTGGTTTTTAAAGCTAGCAAGTGAATCCCTTCTGTCATTGGTTCTTATTTAATTTCCCTCTCCCCTTCTGTTTCTTCAAAATACAAATGCCTAAGATCTAGATTATCATCATCCATTTCGCTGTTTATCTTTTAGCACACTACCTTTTGTCTGACGCCGAGGTTCGGAAGTGGCTGCTCATCCTCCTTTATAATTTCCGGGACGAATAGTACCTTATTTATAGCTTGTGTTGTCGACAATTATTGTCACTCCTAGAGACAACCTAGAGTTGCCATAGACCAGTGCCTAGGACATCTTATCATAGCAAGGAGCATATAATAAAACTTGGGTGTCAATCCAAAAGCTCTCCTGCTATCTCTTGTAAAACAAGGAAATGAATTTAAATGGGACCAGGACTTACAGAAACTGTCACAAGGAAAGTAATGTTGTAGAAAAAAGATGCAAAACCCCAGCACAAAAGCACCAGACAGTTAAGAGACAATTTACTGTAAAGAGGGTCGATTCAAATAATATGCCACAGAAATCAAGTTATCAGAAGGTGTATGCAGGGAAAGAAACATGAGAAGATATTAGTTAACTTTGGTCTGATACCCAGATACACAACAGAACCATGTATGGGCTTATCAATCTAAGAATCCATACATGACAATGGCGTTTTAAAAGCACCCCCCCAAAGCAACTAATATAGAAGAAAGATGGATGAAATGAACATGAAATAGTATATCATGCCTGAGCCATATTTAAAGCGCTTGAATGATCCAAATATGGGCATCAACTAGGGTGAATCCTTACCTGAAATCAATGAGCCGCTCGCATTCCAGTACATGATACAAGAAGATATATGAAATGAAATGTTGTATTAATCACATAAGAAAAGGTTACATACTGTGAAATACCAAAGACCAGAATCCTCATTACAGACAGAACTCCTCCTCACTGGGACCCTATGGGCTCTGAGCCTTCATACAGAAGCTTAACAAAATGTATACAAACGTGCCTTTCACTGCACAATTTTCTGATACAAGTTTGGAACCCCTTACAATGTCTTTTTTCCTCCCTTTTATAGAAGAGGGAGTAGAGAAGCTAATAAAAGAGGTGGGTGAAAACAGTTAATTATTCCATTAAAATAAGAAGGTGGAAACATTTCGCGCCCATACTATTTGACGGCTCTAGACTGCTGTGAGTACTCTGCTGCTTCTCTATGGAATAAATGCTGTGGGTGAAAATTTCTCCAGGGATAAGACATGGAGAATAAAATATGTAACATTCTGTACTTTCTCGAGGGAAAAATCTGCTGAAGTTAAACCTGGGGGATATGATTTTGATGTGCTAGTACTCTCTGCCTTTTGAATGCCAAATTGAAATTTAAATTCTTCAATGCCAGGCACTGCATTCCTTGGATCTTTCATTGATGTTGTTTGCTGCGACAATTAATATCTCCACCTGTAAAATTTGTATTTTGAATTTCTCTGGAGGTTTCAGCAGATCTTAAACCTTGCCTCATTTAATGTTGGTCATGTCATAGCGGCTCCCGGATCTTTCTTCAAAAAATTTGCTCCTGAGACCTGGTCCTGTCATGCGTTCTCGGCTTTTGTGATGGTGGCCGCAAGTTATGATAGTTCTCCGGCACGAGACACCTGCAAAACCCACAAAATGGTTAAAGAAAACTAGGCGCCACGGTAATGGATGAGGCAGTGACCACGGAGTGATGATATGAACTGAGTGAAACGATGGGGGGGAAGCAGGGTGACGGAGGAATAAAGGGTGGCAATGAAAAACACAGTGGGACAACGCTGTGTGGATGAGGCGGAGACAGACAACATAGACATGTAAATGATGCATGGAAAAGGTGGAGGTGAATGTGAATGACACGCGGGCGTACGAGAGACTATACGGAAGGGGTGACGTGGAGGTGGACTGGGTCAACCGACGGGGTGCGCGGACAATTCTGGGACATACGATCAAAACGAGATCAACAGTTAACATTGTGTCGGGCGATGGTGAGTTGGTGGGCCACGGGTGATGTAGACGGGGGTTAAAATTCGCACAACTTTGGAGAATAATAGCCGTTGGATTGAGCGCCCAAGATCAGATGGTTCACACAAATTTCGCTGCACGTCCACGACCGAAGGATAATGCGCGAAATGGGAGCGGTTTTGAATCGTACACTGGGACACGTGGCGATCATCGTATGGAATCGCTGCGATTTGCGGAATACCGCCTGCCCTGGATAAGCGATGCGAAATAATCAGCCGGTTTTAAGCAGTGGTATGGCGCGACGGGGTCCACAAGGCAGATGAGCTCCGCACCGTCGATCTGTGGCATGATCGAACGACGCGCAATGCACCCGATGGTCGTGTATGATAAGCGCTTTGGGTTTGGTGCATGGTCACAGGGCTAAGTTACGTGGAATGGAAAATCAGAGGGGCTAGGGCCAGGCGGGCTGAATCTAGCGTGCTTCTTAGGTGCGATCTTTCAGACCAGCGCAGTGTAATTTGAAGGCATAGAACAATGACGATAGGCAGAAAAAGAGCTCCTCAGGTCCCGATAGGAAATTTGCAAAGGTTCAGGAGGGATGGGAGGCCAAAAATTTAAATGAGGGGCTGTCATAGACAACATTTGCTCCAACTGGGGATGGCGCGTTCGTACTTGGACGTGTCGAGAACCTGCAGACCTCTAGACCACAATCTCCTGTAAACTCTTTTCTTCGGGCCCTCTTACTTTTCACTTCGTAACTTATCAGCGTACCCACCTGAATTAGACCAAAACTGAAACAAAACTTATGTACAATATGGTACATCAGGCTCGCTCTGCCTGATTCAGAAATGAAAGTAGGACTTGAGAAACTGTCCGTTTATAGGGGCTTCCAACAAATCACCCTGTAAATTCTCCAATATGAACGTGTTATTGCCTCTCTGCTCCACAATTTTAAACGGGCCAAACCACAATGAATCAAACTTGCCATGCTTTCCTTTTTCGGCCCTCCGGACATCCCATCTGAGAACCAGGTCACCAACCTGCAATTTCCTATCATTTGCATGCTGATCGAAAATGCATTTCATTTTCTCTTGATATTCTGCTAACCTCTGATTTACTTGGTCCCGTGTTTCCTCTAATTCCACCAATTGATTGATTCTTCTAACCATATCATCAGGATATTCCTGATTTTCCTACATGAAACGTGCCACTGGTAAGGCCAGCTGCACATGAAACACGGCTGCTCGTCCATATACCAGTTCATATGGGGATTTCCCAGTTGCTCTCTTGCTGGTTATTCTATTCACCCATAGAGCAAATTTCAATTGAGAATCCCAATTTTTCTGATTTTCATTTATTGTTTTCTTCAGGGCCCTCACTAAGGTTTTGTTGGAAGATTCTGCCAGACCATTCCCTTGTGGATAGTAAGCTATAGAATTATTCAATGTAATATTATACTGCTGACAGAAATTTATAAATTTTGCAGACTTGAAGGCCTGTGCATTGTCAGTCACTATTCTAGTAGGACAGCCAAACCTGGATATGATTTTTTATTCCATGAATTTGATGATTACAGTGTCTGTAGCATTCCTTGCAGGTATGGCTTCCACCCATTTTGTAAAATAATTTGTGGCTGTTAATATCCATTTATGTTGGCCACTTGATGGGGGATGTATTTATCCTATAAAATCTAATCCCCATTGTTGAAAGGGTTCATTCACATGAACTGGAATCAGGGGCAGGGCTGCCAACTTCTGCTTCTCAGCAAACTTCTGACACTTATCACATGCTCTGACCCTAGTAAAAACATCTCCAAATAACTTTGGCCAGTAGAAACCAGCCTTCAGGATTTTATGAGCTGTGGCCCTCCAACTATAGTGTCCTCCACAGATTCCTTCATGAAATTCCATCGTTATAATTTCTACTTCATCCTCTGTGAGGCACAATAACAGAATGCCTGAAGGGTCCCTCCAATACAGCTGTCCATTAGCAACTATGTACTTCTGTGATTTCAATCTTAGAGCCCTGTATTTTGCTTTATCACAACTTGGAGGACAGCTAAGTGTCAAAAGATATTCTACTATTTCTTTATACCATGGACTGGTGAGATATTTCATGTGTATTTTCTGAGTAGCCATCTCCAGCCCTTGCTGCTCTTCTTCTCTTTCAGACTCTTCATTTTCAATTATAGACCAATTTATGCCCAGAGCCTGGTAGTTTGATTTAGAAAACATTCTAGCAAGGCCCTGTCCTTTAATTAGCTTATTTGGACGGATGTCCAAATCATATTCCTGTATTTTTGCAATCCATCTCCCTCTTTTTCCTTCACTGTCTCCCTGAATGAGAATATCTTTGACAGCTGCTGTGGGGACATATGCAGTAATGTGGGACTGCAAAATATACATGCGAAAAGCTTTAAGAGATTTTACCAGGGCATATGCCTGCTTCTCCAATATATTATATTTCAATTCAACATCATGGAGCACCTGGCTAAAGAAAGCTATAGGCTGCTCAAATCCTTCTTCATTTTTCTGTAACAAAACTCCAGCTATTGTATGAGGTGATGCAAAAGAAAAAATCATAAATGGCTTTGCATAATCTGGTCCAGCTAACACAGGGGCTTCAACAAATGCAGCTTTAATTCTAGCAAAGGCCTCCCGTGATTCTTGTGACCATTTCACCTCATTATTCTTCTTTAGCATATCCGTTATATGCCTAACTATCTCAGCATAGTTAGGAATGAATCTCCTCAGAAAATTTATTCGTCCCAAAAACACTTGCACCTCTTTCTTATTTATGGGGAAAGAGATGTTATTTATAACCTCCACTCTTTTAGGGTCTATTCTTACCCCATATTTAGTTACGATATGCCCCAAAAGCTTGCCTTCCTCTAATGCAAATTAAGACTTTTGTGGGTTAAGAGAGAGGCCATACCTTCTGCATTTTTCAAAATTTCTTCGTAAATGCTCAATGTGTTCATCATCATTTCTTGAAAACACTGTTATATCATCAAGATATACTACCAAAAATTTATCCTGATCCCCAACAAAGGCTATGTCCATCGCCCTCTGAAAAGTAGCTCCTGCGTTAATCAGGCCAAAAGGCATCCTGGCATACATAAATGTTCCCCATGGTGTGATGAAAGCAGTCTTTTTCTGATCCTCTGGAAGTACAACCACCTGATTATAACCAGAGAAACCATCCATCATTGACATTCTAGAGGCTCCCACCACCTTTTGCAGGATGTGGTCCATCTTGGGCAATGGATAATTGTCTTTTAAAGATGCTCTGTTTAAATTCCTGAAATCCACACATAACCTTATTTCTCCATTTTTCTTTCGGACAGGGACCAAGTTAGCAACCCATTCTGAGTATCTCAAGGGCACAATTATTTTGGCCTTTAGCAGCTTCTTGATTTCTTTTTCAATAGAGGGAAGCAACAAAGGATTTATCTGTCTAAGCTTCTGCTTATAAGGTTTTGCATCTTCCCTCAGAGGAATTTTATGTTGCATTATACTAATATCAAAATTTTTAAGGTCCTGATAGGACCATGCAAATACATCCTTGTATAACTGAAATAGTTTCCAGTATTTTTCTTTATATTCATCTGGGACCTTCTTGGATAACTTTACAATTTTGGGCTCAATATTGGTACCCAGATTCATATCTTCTACCTTATCTTCTTCTACCATTTTACTAGGCTGCAACGAGACATCATTTTTATCAAATAATCTTTCTAGAGGCACCAACCCTCTAGGGATGACATTTCCTTTCAGCTACAACACTTTACTTCATGCCACTTTCTCTTCCCATTTGTTTTCTGAAACATTCTCAGCCTCATCTTCCTCATAATCATCAATCTCCATATTGGAGAAATCTCCCACTGTTTCCAGGAATCTCTTCATCTGTTCATCATCCTCAAACACTTGCCAGTGCTTAATATTATCTGGGATTGATGGTCTATATCATACCTCGATTTCATACCTCAGGAGAGGATTCTGAGGAGGACGAAATGTACTGGCAGCTACAGCAAGAGAATCCTCCATTCTATTCTGCTCCCGGGGCATGAAATGGATGTTGAATGCTGAGAAGAAATTCTCCACCATGTCCCATACTTCATTTCTATAAGCCCTCAACCGAGGATGTTTGGTTTGACATTGATTTCTGACCTGTCTGACCACTAGCTCAGAATCTCCTAAAACTTTTAAACATTGTATGCCCATGCTCTTGGCTGTCTGCAATCCCAATAGTAGCGCTTCATATTCAACTACATTATTAGTAGCTTCATATTCCAATTTAAAAGACAGTGGCACCCATTTTCCTGTAGGATAAATTAATAATACTCCAGCCCCATTACCTTCTCTTGAATTTGCTCCATCAAAATGTAAAGTCCAGATTCCTGCTTCATGATCTTCTAACGATTGCTCAGTATTTATCTGGAAGAAGGAAGGTTCCTGAGAAAATTTTTGATCCTCTTCTAACATTAAACACGAGAAATCTCCTTCCTTGCTGTAAACTGGTGAATTCTCTGAGCTGTCAACCTTAGTCACCATCTTGACAAATCTGGTTTCTTTATATAACCTCCTCTCTTGGCACCAAAAATTGGAATAGTGGCATATGTTAAGTCTAATTTGAGTGGCCCACCAATTTTTGTTCCCCAGGACCTTGACAACAGCATGCCAAAGCGAGCTGGGATGTCAGCCACCACAATGTCCATTACCACACTTTTTGCTGGAATTTGGGCCAGATTGACCACTAAATCTTTGATCATCCCCAAGCATTTAACTATTTTGGAATCAAATGAATATAGATCCTTATATGGACATGTGATTTGTAGTCCTAGTTGTTCCATGACTGACAGAGGCATAAGATTATGGGAAGCTCTAGAATCTAGCATGCAATTGTGTAACAGCTGGTCATGGATTACTAGAGACACATAGAAAGGAGGAGTAGAGGGGTCTATCTCCTCGACATGTGGGCCAAATACTACCATGGGTCTTTCTTCTTGGAGGTTAAGACTATCTGGAATTACTTGTGCTTCGGGAGGGAACATGAAAGAAGTAACTTGAGATTGATATACAGGTTGTTTCAACAACTCAGTCAAGGGGACCGAGATTTTGACTTTCTCAAGTTCTTTTTGCAGACTGAAAGCAGCAGGGGACTTTTATACTACAAATTCTTTTGAATCTTTATTTTCTGCTGAAGATTTAACTTCTTTTGATATAGGCTCAGTATTAGAAGGAGGAGTGACTACTTTTGAAGAAGAAGGAGTTTGATCATTAGACTGCAAAGGTTTTTTCAGAGGAATCTTACGTTTGTCTGCGGCTTTATGCACTGTGGATTCTTTTTGAGCAGGTGCTTCCTTCTGGAGAGATTCTTCTTCTTGATCCTGAGTTTGAGTTCTCTTCCTGGAGGATCTGAGATCATATCTTCTGTTAAAATGTGCTTGCATGAAATCATTAAACTGTTTGCAGTAATGATCAATTTCTGCATCTTCTGTGTCTTTGATCTCTTCTTCTTCTTCATGCAATGGGCATTCTACTTCATCATTGTTTGAGAAAGCGAGGTTGGCATCTTGCAGTTCATATGCAGCATCTTCAGTGGAGTCATCTACTGGACCTTCTAGGTATAATGGGTGTGGAAATTGATCTTGTTGCTCCTTTGCTTCTCTTGGCAGTATTTGTAGGGGTGGCTTTCTATATTGAGGATTGTAACCCCTATTTGGAGAATTCTGGAAATTCCTGGGGGCTGCATTTTTAGCCTCCAATTCAAGCTTGACTAGTTTATTTGAAAGATTTTTAATCATTCTGTTCATTTCTTCAATTTTATCTGACTGCTTATCCTGATTAGAAGTAGATACTTCCTCCCTACCTCTCCTTCTTGTTTAGCTTTCCCTTTTAATTTTCCAGTGGAGGAAAAATTTGCTTCCAACTCAAGAGCATCTGACTGAGCATCATCTAGGGTGGCAGGCTTTCTTTCCCTGAGAGAGAAACCAAAATCAGAGTCAAAGGCTGCTATGAAAACAACTTTGGCAGCATTCTGATGAGGCTTCATATCTGCAGGGAGATTTAGATATAACTTGTTAAATCTTTTGATAAATTATGACACCCCTTCGTTATGTTTCTTCTTGAGTGTATTGAACTCAGTAAGGCACTGTCCATGATCTTTCTTTTCTCCCCATTTCCTGAGAAAGGTATTTTCCATATCGTCCCAAGTGGTTACTGAATGGTTTCCTAATGTTTTGAACCATTTTCTGGCTTCACCGTCCAGAGACTGCACAAATAATCTCAAGACCACATCAAAATGTTCTACATTAAAGTTCTCTGCAAAAGAGCAGAAAGTCTCAAGATTTTTTTGAGCATAAATCTCATTTTCCCCAGTGAATCTAGGCAAGATCTTCAAATAATCCTGTGGCATATCATTCAACACTTGAGGTAATGCCAGGGGAGCATATTTGTTTAACAAAAAGGCTGGAACATTAGCCATTGGAGGAGGTGGGGGTTGTGCAACAATCTGATGTACAAATGGAGGAAGAGGAGGTGGAGGAAGTGGAGTATGAATAACAACGGGAATATACTGTACAAAAGCTTGAGGTGTGGATGGAAACAATTCACAATTAACAGGGGCTACTTCTGTAACTTCTTTGACTTCCTCAGCCTCAAGGGTAGGATCAAATTTCACTTTAGCTCTAGCACTTCCCTGGGGTGGGCTATCTGAGTAATATTCAAGACTTTCCTCAATGGAGTTGGGATTCTCTACTTGGATTTCTTGAGAAGAGGAGGACGGATGATATTCTACAGAACATTCGGGGATCTCAGCATGAAATGATTTCCTTTCTCTCCAACTTCTTCTACGTATAATCTTCTCAGGGTCAGATACTGAAGGTGTCTTTGACTGTGATGTGTCTGACCTCAGATGTGGCTTACGAGGAGCCAGTACTACCAATAGATTAATCAAATAAAGAACAGTGGAGTCGCCAAGGTGAGAGATAAACAACTCTTCAACTCTCTCTGCTCACCTGATTAGAGAGTGAATATGATTTTTCGAGGCCTAGGGAAACTGATTTTCTTAAATTCGGTCCCCGGCAACGGTGCCAGAAAGATGTTATCGACAATTATTGTCACTCCTAGAGACAACCTAGAGTTGCCATAGACCAGTGCCTAGGACATCTTATCATAGCAAGGAGCATATAATAAAACTTGGGTGTCAATCCAAAAGCTCTCCTGCTATCTCTTGTAAAACAAGGAAATGAATTTAAATGGGACCAGGACTTACAAAAACTATCACAAGGAAAGTAATGTTGTAGAAACAAGATGCAAAACCCCAGCACAAAAGCACTAGACAGTTAAGAAACAATTTACTTTAAAGAGGGTCGATTCAAATAATATGCCACAGAAATCAAGTTATTAGAAGGTGTATGCAGGGAAAGAAACATAAGAAGATATTAGTTAACTTTGGTCTGATACCCAGATACACAACAGAACCATGTATGGGGTTATCAATCTAAGAATCCATACATGACAATGGCATTTTAAAAGCACCCCCCCAAAGAAACTAATATAGAAGAAAGATGGATGAAATGAACATGAAATAGTATATCATGCCTGAGCCATATTTAAAGTGCTTGACTGATCCAAATATGGGCATCAACTAGGGTGAATCCTTACCTGAAATCAGTGAGCCACTCGCATTCCAGTACATGATACAAGAAGATATATGAAATGAAATGTTGTATTAATCACATAAGAAAAGGTTACATACTGTGAAATACCAAAGACCAGAATCCTCATTACAGACAGAACTCCTCCTCACTGGGACCCTATGGGCTTTGAGCCTTCATACAAAAGCTTAACAAAATGTATAAAAATGTGCCTTTCACTGCACAATTTTCTGATACAAGTTTGGAACCCCTTACAATGTCTTTTTTCCTCCCTTTTATAGAAGAGGGAGTAGAGAAGCTAATAAAAGAGGTGGGTGAAAACAGTTAATTATTCCATTAAAATAAGAAGGTGGAAACATTTCGCGCCCATACTATTTGACGGCTCTAGACTGTTGTGAGTACTCTGCTGCTACTTTATGGAATAAATGTTGTGGGTGCAAATTTCTCCAGGGATAAGACATGGAGAATAAAATATGTAACATTATGTACTTTCCTGAGGGAAAAATCTGTTGAAGTTAAACCTGGGGGATATGATTTTGATGCGCTAGTACTCTCTGCCTTTTGAATGCCAAATTGAAATTTAAATTCTTCAATGCCAGGCACTGCATTCCTTGGATCTTTCATTGATGTTGTTTGCTGCGACAATTAATATCTCCACCTGTAAAATTTGTATTTTAAATTTCTTTGGAGGTTTCAGCAGATCTTAAACCTTGCCTCATTTAATGTTGGTCATGTCATAGCGGCTCCCGGATCTTTCTTCACAAATATTTCTCCTGAGACCTGGTCCTGTCATGCGTTCTCGGCTTTTGTGATGGTGGCCGCAAGTTATGATAGTTCTCCGGCACGAGACACCTGCAAAACCCACAAAATGGTTAAAGAAAACCAGGCGCCAGGGTAATGGATGAGGCAGTGACCACAGAGTGATGATATGAACTGAGTGAAACGATGGGGGGGAAGAAGGGTGACGGAGGAATAAAGGGTGGCAATGAAAAACACAGTGGGACAATGCTGTGTGGATGAGGCGGAGACAGACAACATAGACATGTAAACGATGCATGGAAAAGGTGGAGGTGAATGTGAATGACACGCGGGCGTACGAGAGACTATACGGAAGGGGTGACGTGGAGGTGGACTGGGTCAACCGACGGGGTGCGCGGACATTTCTGGGCCATACGATCAAAACGAGATCAACAGTTAACATTGTGTCGGGCGATGGTGAGTTGGTGGGCCACGGGTGATGTAGACGGGGGTTAAAAGTCGCACAACTTTGGAGAATAATAGCCGTTGGATTGAACGCCCAAGATCAGATGGTTCACACAAATTTCGCTGCACGTCCACGACCAAAGGATAATGCGCGAAATGGGAGCGGTTTTGAATCGTACACCGGGACATGCGGCGATCATCGTATGGAATCGCTGCGATTTGCGGAATACCGCCTGCCCTGGATAAGCGGTGTGAAATAATCATCCTGTTTTAAGCAGTGGTATGGCGCGGCGGGGTCCACAAGGCGGATGAGCTCCGCACCGTCGATCTGTGGCATGATCGGACGACGCGCAATGCACCCGATGGCCGTGTATGATAAGCGCTTTGGGTCTGGTGCATGGTCACGGGGCTAAGTTACGTGGAATGGAAAATCAAAGGGGCTAGGGCCAGGCGGGCTGAATCTAGCGTGCTTCTTAGGTGCGATCTTTCAGACCAGCGCAACGTAATTTGAAGGTACAGAACAATGACGACAGGCAGAAAACGAGCTCCTCAGGTCCCGATAAGAAATTTGCAAAGGTTCAGGAGGGACGGGAGGCCAAAAATTTAAATGAGGGGCTGTCATAGACAACAGCTTGCAAAGCTTGTGTGACCAGTTCCGTTTTTCCTTCGAACAAGAAGCATTGTGTGAAGTTATCCGCAACTTCCCGCCATGTGCTGGTCTCCCTTTTCTTTTATTCTGTCAGGTACCAGGCCTGTGGAATCAAGTCTAGAGAGTGGATAAATCATTGTACCCATAGCTCTTCTGGATATCCTACAGATCTCCATTGATCCTCACATCCCTTTAGATGGTTTACCAAGTTTGTGTCCCCTTGGTATTTCTCTTTTACTTGAGGTCCTTCCTCTTCCTTAAATCTCGCTTTCAATGCTTGCGCAACTCTGTCCCATTGCGACAGTGAGTTGCGGTGGTTACTCCACCATCTTGCCAATGTGGAATGTGACGTCGTGTCCATGAGTGGTACCCCGTGTCCTTCTGGTACCCTATCTTCTATTTTTGTTATGAAAATATCTACGTCATTCATATTGGATAAAGTTGGGTAATCCCTTACCTCAGCCCTGATCCAATTGATTCTTCGGATGTTGGCGCATCTCCTTGTATTGGTCTCATACCATCCTTGCTGCCAATTATCCCAAGCTAAATCTAAGCCTAATTCTGAGATTTGGATACTTCTCCAGCTTACAGAGCCGCTTGCTGTTGGGTTGATGTAATCCTCCCTTTTCCGTGCGGTCATTCGATAAAGATGGTCCATCAGCTGAACATCTTCTCTGTTGTCTACAGTTTATGTGTACCTTGGACCTTAATATGGGTCGAGTGGCTGAGTGACTCTGACCTCCCCATCCTCAAAGATCATCATTTCCTTCTTTAGATCTATTATTGCATGATTTTCAAAGGTCCAGTCAATTCCCAACAATGCAGGATAAGGATAATTCCCCCATGATGTCGATGACCTCAAAGTCCGTATATGTTTTTACTCCCTCAATATCAACCTCAACTTCCTCCAGTATGCCTATGGGCACAATGCAGTACTAGTTCGCCATCCTAAGTTGGATTGGTGAGTAGTTTAACCTTGGCTTTCCTAATGCTTCCTAGGTTTTTCTTGGTAAAATATTGACATCGGATCCCAAATCAAGCATGGTCTCTTTAATTCAGTAACCGGCAAGTTGGGTGTTTACTCAGAACTCTTTTCATGTTCTTCTTTTATTTATTTTGACCCTCTATACATACTTCTGGGTTGCATCAGATGATTCTCTTGATTCTGTGTTCTTCTGCACCATTCCTTCCAGGCTCTACTTTAGCTTCTCTAACATTGGTGCGTTGTTAACAATCTTCAGGAATAGATGGAACCATTCTTGAATGATAGCACTTGAATTGGTTTGGATTTAGTTGTTTTCTTGTGCTTTCTGTAACTCAATACCTTTGTTTCCTCCCAATTGGGCAAATGTCTCTACTGCCTCTTGGAAAAATTTCTTCTGTCTTTTCGGTTTGAACAGCGGTTTTGGGGATGCTGGCCTAATCAATTTTATCGGCTCCACTATATGTGCATCTTCCCCCGTTATCTTGCCTCCTCATGTCATTATTGCCACGTTTTGCATTGGCCGAGTCTCCATTATCCTGGGCTCTACATTTACTAGATTTGTTCCTCTTTGTCTAGTTCTTTCCTCCCATCTTTTAATGAGCTCAGGGCAATCTTTGGTTGCGTGTGTGTTAACCCGGCACTGGGAACACCAGGGTCTTCTAGGAAGTGGACATTCCCTCACTATGTGTCCTTCTTGGTCGCAGTTGTAACATCTTATTGGACCTCTACCCCCTTCTCGACCTCCCCTCATGCCTCCTCCTCTTCCTCGGGGGGTCTCATTCACCCGGTATGAAGGTCAGTCTAATCGTTTCACCAATGCGTCCAAAGCTCTACATTGCTTTGTGATGTGTGTTGTTGAAGCACAAGACTCACAGTATGTGTTATTCATAACGGTGGAATAATTTTGCAAAATAGGGCATAGGTGAGGTGGATGAACCATGTTCTTGCATATTTCACAATATTCAATAATGGTTGGATTTTGTTGCGCAGGGAACCCCGTGTATTGTTGGTGCGGTGGATATATTCCCTGGGTGTTTATCTACACCAATCCTCCCATTGGTGGAGCCCCCTGTGCCCTTGCGGCTGATGCCTCCCCATTCTGACCCCGCAACCGAGGGCATTCAATTACCATTTGTCCTTCCATTAGACAGTGTGTGCACCATACATTCGGTCTAGCTAGCCGCATTGGTCGAATTTCCTTGAGTTTCTCTATCGAGCTCGCTATTTGATGCTACACCCCCATTATAGAGGGGTCCTATACTACTGCTCTTCCCTTAAACTCTTGCAGGTAAACCGCCATAGCTTCTATCTTCATTGCTTTCTCCAGTGTGTCTTGCAATGTCTCGATCCTCTGTTGAGTTAATGGAGTTTTGGTCAAGGGTAGTAGAAATTTGATGAAAGAATCCCTCTGATGGTTTGGACCAATTGGATAGCTGAGTTTTCCAATCGCATTCTTGAATCTCCGCATCAAATCCCAAGCAGTATCTCCTTCTCGCTGCTTGATTTCCCACATTTCTGACAGACCCTGTTGGTTTGTTTGGGGCAGTTTGAACTCCTTAATGAAGTCCCTCTTCACATATGCCATCGCTGGATTCTGATGAGCTTCAGACCACTTCATAAACCAACGTAGAGCTCTCTCCCTAAGGGTGGTTTGAAATTCTATCAACTTCCCCACATCTGGTGTCTGCCGTGCCCTCCATATGGCCTCACAGAGGTACCAGTGCTGTTCGACATCGTCGTTACCCCTCCCAGAGAACTCTGGGTACCAGGTAAGTGATCCCACCATGTTCAATTGAGTAGGCGTTACTAAAATGAAGCCATTGGTTCTTGTTTGTGAGATGGTACCACTAGAAATTCTACTACCAGTGTGTATTACTGTTGGAGACTGAATACTGTGCAACTTACTTAATTCACACAACTTAACAAAAATTTCACTTAGTGGTTGGTAAAGCACGAGGGGAAGGTTGGGACTAGAGCTACTTGAACTTTAGGGAATAGGAGTACCTTGAGATATGAATGTTTGCCTTTCTTGGAATAATTTCTCCATTGCAGCGTGAAACTTCACATCGGACATCTCCTCGGGGTGCGCATCTATATCTTGTTTGCCAGACTTCTTTCCTTTCTCCTTCTGGGCTAGGTTCCTACACACCTACCGAAATTATTTAGTGGTACCTTCTATATCCTGGGGACCCACCTGACTTTCCACTTCCTTTGTCATCTGAGGCACCTCCTCTTTGTATTTTCGACTACTTTCTTGTCTCTTCAATTCCTTTATTACCCTTTCTCACCACCTCTTAGCAATCTACTCCCTCCGATGTGATCGTCGCTCCCTTAGCCTATTAGAGGTCTCAAAATATATACTCTTGCTCCCCTTTTTTCACTGTTCTTGTAGCATCTCTCCCCCAGTTCCTTCCCCCAGCACTAGAGTTTTATTCTTCCATCTCAGATTTTTGGAACCCCATTAGTCCTTCATCTACCATCAAAGCTTTAATCCACAATGGAATCTCATTCAGCAGTTTCCCTCATAACCCGGATCTGAATATATCCTCTGCTCTCGAAAAGGACTCGCAGCACTTCGCTGCAAACTCCACTATGTATCCGTCCAAGGTAGATTCCACCCAATAATCTACAACTCAGGTCAACTCGGTATTTAACCGATGAAGGGCCACCAGGTCTCTGTGCACCCACTTGCAGCAGACCTTCCATGACTTTATTTTGGTTACTTTGGTATGGAGCCTTTGCAACTAGTTGTAGAGTTCTTCTGGGAAATTTCCCCAAAATATGTCATAAACGTCGCTGGCGGATTCAGAAAATAGAACCAGATATTTGACCGTTTTCTACCTCTCTTTTCTCAGCTCGGCTTGTTGAGTGATGAACTGATCTAAGTGGTTATCCCACCAACTTCATATTTCTCTTTCAAAGATTCGAGATACCATAATCTAGCTCCCAAATGAAATTTCAGGTCCCAGAAATGGAACCATTTGTTGGCGAGGAAAAAGGTCTCTTAAGCAAGACCCATGTTCGTCTTAGAGGCCAACAAGGATTTCTGCTATAGTCTAGCACCACGCCGGCATTTTCACCTTGCTATGAGGAATAGAGAGTCTCACCCGAGGCAAGTCATAACCTTACTAAGGTTGGGAGCAGATTGATATCAATATAACTGATTATATATATATATATATATATATATATATATATATATATATACGAACCAGAACTATCTCAGAGCTTAAGCAAACACAACACTAAATAGATGATATTATTTAGAAGTGCATTCAGAAAGACAGTCCATAATTTTTTTAAAATACTACCATATCAATCAAACTAGATTATAACATATATTGGGAACTTCAATCTCTGATCATATTATAATTCACTTATCAGCAACAAACCCTTACAATGATCCTTAAAATGAGCTTTAACCGAATAGATTACAAAGAAGTCCTATCCAGTGGACTGGATCACAGAGATATAGAGAGATAGAGAACAGAACAACATGAACAAAGCTCTCCTACGACTCCTGTTCTCTCATTCCTCCTGTGCCAACCCCCTTCTCTGCTTGGCCAGCTGCCTATTTGTTCTGCTGCCAGCGCAACTAAAAATTCTTCCTTTCTTCTCGCTCGACTGTCTTCTACTTCTCTCTGTTCATCGAGAGTTCTACTGCTTGTCTCCTGCCACATTCTTCTACCATATGTGCTTACTCCTGCAAAAACTGTGCCACCTGTTCTTCCTTCCTTTTCAACCTTGACAGCTCTTTGCCTACCGTGGTTGCGTCCCACCATGTACTATCCGCAACTCAAAACTGTTTGATTTCAAAACAAGGGCCCCAACAGGGATCAACCCTTCTTGCATAGATCTGATTGTGCATCATTGCAGCCATCATATCATCAGATCTTGCTTCATATCTACATACCCATTAGTATATATGTGAAGCCCTAAGAGGGTGGTTTTCTTAGATTGACAGATCTGAGAAACCCTTCCTGGGTTATCTTGGGTATCCATCATAGAGCCCAGATCTCTATTTTCAGCATCATCGGAGCTCCCATTCTGCCTGGATATGACTTTCTATCTTTCAGGCAGTTGTAGTCCCAACAGTGTGCAGTAGGGACAACGTAGTTTACCTTCCAGCAGTTTAGTAGTTACGCAGTCCCTCTTGTGGGATAATTGCAGGGTCATTCTAGGCCATCCCTTTGGCTTGAGTGTCTCATATTTCGAGCACTGTTGTACTTGATTTTTCACCTCCTATATAATAAAATGGCTCAGCTATTTCTGTGCTTTCTGATGTGTATTTATATTTATTGTTTGCTTTGCTGCAGTTCTTATATTGTGTTTCAGTATTACTGAATTTTCCCTTTTGGGAATATTACACAAATGCAATAGGGTGGTCAATCTCCCCGACTCTTGGCTACGCTAAGAAAAATCCCAGCGCGATGCAAGAGGCATCGATATGAACATGGAATTCCTTCGTCCAATATGGAAATACCAATATGGGCACAGTGACCGTCTTCTCCTTAGTTAATTCAAAGCTCTGTTGACAGTCTTTGTCCCAACAAAATGAGGCATCCTTCTTCAAAAATTTCTCCATGGGTGTAGTGATCAATGCGTAGCCTTGAATGAACTTCCGGTAATACCCTGTATGCCAAAAAATTGAGCGCAACTATTTTACATTTGTAGGAACTTATAGGTTAAAAATAACAACTATATTTGCGAGATTCACCATCCATCCTTGCTGACAAATAATATGACCTAGCAAGATCCTGAATGGAACACAAAATATAAACTTTTTCAGACTGAGAGAGATTTGATACTTCCGAAAAGTATCCAACATTAGGCATAGAATTGACACATGCTTCTTCAACAATCCAAAGACAGTCCATTAATCAAAGTATACTTCTAATAACTTATGGATGTATTCTTTGAATGCAGCTACTACCACGCGCGAGAAGATAGACAATGCATTATTTAGACCGAATGGCATGAATGTATACTGAAAGGATCCCCATTATGTTGCACAGGTTGTCTTTCTTCTATCTTCCGGCGCGATCATTATTTGATGGTATCCCGAGAAGCCATCCGTAAATGAGTAGGTTTCCTTTCCTCCTACATTATCCAGGATCTCATTAGAGAATGGGGTTAGAAATGAATCATGTATGCTAGCATCATTTGATTTGTGTAGATCTACACAAATCCTTATTTATCATTTGGTTTTCTTGTCCTCTACCACCATAGTGCTCACCCAATCTAATTCTTCCACTGGCTCTATGATCCCTGCAAAAACCATTTTTTACAATTCATCTTTAACTTTCTGCTTATATTTTGGATTCAGTATATACAGGCGCTTCTTCACAAGTTGTGCATCTAGTTTCAAGGTAATCCTCATCACCCCGAGATCTCTTATTATCCCCTTCAACTTAGAAAATTTGGTAGGAAACAGGTCCTGATATTCAGTCAATAGCTCGATGACCTTTTCCACTGTATCATCATCCCAGTAATCCCCTATCTTCGCTAATTTCAGCTATTCCTCTGAGCCAATGTTGACTTACCAAATCTTTAGAGGCTTAGTTACATCTAGTGAATCAATCGTAGGTCCAGTAACTGTGTGTTTTCCTTCATCTATGCAACCCATGCTGGCAAGGTGCACTCAACCTTCGGTTTTGTGGTGTCAAAGATGACCTCATGAATATCCTGCAGTGCCTCGTCTAGGCCTTCGAACCCACTTTCAAAACTAAAGGTCAAGATAAAAATTCATGTTAATGCAGTCCATTCACTACTTCCTCGTCACAGCTCGGTTTCGAGGCACCAATCTATGGGCACATTCCCCAAAGTGTGGACGAATATATGCACCCATTCAGGCCTTGGATCTACGTACCATGCTTCAGTCAATCTAGCCAAATTTTTTCGCGGATCACCTTCTCTGGAATAGGTCTCATTAATTCTGGTATTTGGGTTCTCAAATCGCAGACACATCATGCAGGTGAATTCTCCCCAGTTAGCCAAGTTCCCTTGCGTGTCTCCCACCAACATGCTAGGGTTGAGCGTAACGCTATATCAAGTGCATGAAATCTTTGTGATTTTGGAACATATTTTTCAAGCTCTGCTAAAAATATGTTAACATTAGTTAGACCATCATAATAAGGCAATTATCGTAGCTCTGAGGATATGCACCCAAGATATTTTGTCACCCGATTGCAGTGCAACGCTGATACTTCATGCAACCAGTTCTGCCAGTTCTCCATTTCCTCATCTGAATATGAAAATTAGAAGCTATCCTACTCCCAGTTGAGTCTTCCATCAGCTGTTGGGTTGATCTAATGTTCATCCCGCTTAGTCAACTTATAGATATGATCGACATCATCATCTGCGCACACTGGCTCTATATATATTTTACCTTCTGCAGGATCTAGGGGGACCACAAACCTGGTTGCATTATTTTCAAATCATACTTCTGCACTTAATATTGATGAGGCCACCCATATCGATAACCCAATCTAAACCCAAAAATGCAAGATAGGGGTCAATATCATCAACAATATGTATAACTTCAAATTTTGCGAGCACCCTTACTCCTTCGATATCAACTACGACCTGTGAGAGCCTTCCTAATGGAATAATATTTTGCTGATTTTCCATGTGCAGTTGGATACTAGACCACTCCAACTTAGGTTCTCCCATGCGTTGCCAAGTCTGCTTTGGTAAAACATTTTCTTTAGATCCTAGATCCAGATTAACCTGATCCATTTCATATGCTGCAATATGAGCAGTCAAGTACATTTCTTATTGAGATTCAGCAAGATGATGAGCCTAGTGAAATTTTTTAGGTGTATGTCTATTTTTAGAATGGTAAGCATATTCTAAAATCAACAGGATGCTGATTCTAGATGGTTGAGAAAAATCTATATTTGGATGAATTCTTATTTTTAGAAGATGGGCGAAGTCTATTTATAGATCGCTAATCTAAAAATAGAATGCATGTCGATTATTATTAGCCCTTAATAATAATCAGACAATAAATAGTAACTTATTCTCTTGGAGCACTTGATTTCAGTGAAAAAATGTGGCACATCAGTGGGCTGAAGGAATTACGCAATTCCTAGGGTGGTTGGTGACTCATGCATAGAGAACTTCGTTATAAATGATAGTGGCAAGTTGTAACAAAGTTGGAAGAGTAGTTATGTGAGTTGTTATTTAGTTTAACTCAGTTAAGTGAGTTAAACTCAGTTGTGATAGTTGTAACTAAAGATACACTAGTGAAGGTGAGTGAATTAATTATTTAATTAATTAATTCACAAGTAGTGTCTTACTTGCAACTGAAGAAATACAACAATTAACTACTTGCATGTCAGATCGAGTGGAGACCCAGTGGAGAGATAGGTGAAAGGGTGTGTTTGACTATCAGTTGTGACTATAGTGATGCATTCAATGCATCTACACAGATATTGGAGATTCCAATGAGGATTGCACAGTGCAATCAAGGCAAGATCGAATTCATTCAGGGACATTTTTCAGTAGGGATTGCGCAATGGAGGCAGGTTGTCAGGAGGCAAGAAATTGGTGCATAGATATGCAAATTTTTGCATGACAATGTGTGAAGATTGTATATTGTAATAAGAGAACTATGAGCTGAGATTTGTATGAGATTGTTACATGATTCCAATGGTATACATAATATATGATAGTTGGGGTTTTTAGCTTTAAGCTTTCCTGGTAAAACATCTTGTTATGTGCGATTGATTTTTCTTCATATGTTTGCAATTGGCGATTTAATTTTTGCAAAGAATTAAGTGGAAGGATTATGTATTTAACATAATATTAAATTGTTAGATCAGGAGAATCTGGAAATAAATTATTGTTTTTATAAATTTCTACATGGTATCGGAGTAGTGTTAATCACTAGAGATTGCAATATTGGAGTGGTGCTAAGTTTTGTGCTGGTGGACAATTCGAATTTGCTGCAAGAATTTCTTGGTGCGACAGTTGAGTAAACATTGAAATGGCTTTCAGTGCAGTTAGAGTATGCACTCGAGGGCAACTCAAAATACATAGCCTAGAAGGACAGGATGGAGGTGGTGATTGAAGATAATGGCTTGAATGAGTTAATCGATAGCGATGTTCCTAATCCCACTTCGACGGATGCTGCATTACTTGATGCCTGGCAAAAGAAAGTAGCGAAGACGAGAAGAATTATGTTGGAAGGTGTGAAAGACCATATTGTGTCAAGCCGTCATGGGAAAGCCACTCCATTTTCAATGTGGAAGGATTTGACAGATCTTTTCCAAAGCAACAGTGACCATAGGAAGTTGGCGCTGAAATATAAACTCAGAAAAATCAAAATGGAGAAGGGTGAAAATATTCCAAAGTATCTCACGAATTTTTTCCAATGTAGGGATGAGCTAGGGAGTGTGGTAATTACAGTTTCTAATGATGAATTGGTTAGCTTGGCTCTCCTTGGAATTCCTAAGAGTTCGCACAACTATCAAGACTCTGTCAATGGGCGGGAGAAACTGCCGGATTGGGAGCGAATTTGGTCACATCTAGTGCAGGAGGAGATAAGGCGAAGTACCAGGGATGGATCTTCATCAAAAAATGATGATGAAGAGGATTGTGCTATGGCTACAAGATCAAGTTAAGGGAAGGGGAAAAAATCCAATCCAAAATCCGAGGCTAAAGGCAAGAAGCTGGATTTGTCCAAGGTGAAGTGTTTTCACTGTCACGAACATGGGCATATCGCCACTAACTGCCCACAGAAAAATAAGAACAAGAAGGTCTCTGGAGCTGTAGCTGGTGAGGCCCTTGCCTCACAATTTGAACTTGATTTCTCTTTGATTGCATGCTTGGTTTCAATCACAATGGGATCGGTGTGGCATCTTTATAGTGGTCTTTCCTTCCATAGGACGGGAGATAAGGAGATTTTCAGCGACTTGGAGGAGAAAGATCTCCAAATGCATATAGAGATGGGCGACGATGGACGATACACTACGACCAAAATTGGTACCATTACCTTTGAGAGGGATTCAGGTAAACCATTTCTGTTGAAAGATGTTATGCATGTTCCAGGTCTAAATAAGAACTTGGTCTTAGTCGCAATGTTGGAGGACAAATGTTATGACGTTGTTTTCAGCGAGGGAAAAGCTTTCCTGCGACACAAAACAACATGTCAAACCAAGAGGATAGGGATTCAAGTTAAGAATATCTACAAGATGGAGGTAGATGGTTCCGCTGCAATGGTGGGAAAAGAAGAATAAGTGGTGAGCCGGGATGAGGGCGAATTATGGCACAAGAGATTGGGCCATCTTCACCATGGCGCCCTGAAGGTTTTGTAGCATATTTCTAGTGGACTTCCCAAGGGTACACTTGCGCATATAGATTAGTGTAAGGGATGTAATATGGGTAAGTTTTTGAAGACCTCCTTTCATGAAAAGGAGAACCGTGCTTCGGTGATCCTGGAGAGAATTCACACAGACATGTGTGGACCATTCTCGGTTGCTTCAACAAAAAAACACAGGTATTATTTTATTTTTTCTGATGACTATTCTCGTAGATGCTGGATCTTATTCATGCAGAAGAAGGATCAAACATTCTCAAAGTTCTGTGAGTTTAAAGCATTGGTGGAGAAAGATTCAAGGAAGCAAGTAATGCTCTTCGGAGCGATAATGGTGGTGAATATATCTTGAACAAATTAAAATAATTATATAGCAAAGAAGGAATTTGAAGAGAAATCACAGCGCCTCATAACCCACAACAGAATGGGGTTGCGGAGAGGAAGAACATAACGATCGTGGGTGCGGTACAAGCTATGCTCTAGAGGGAGCTAGACTTGCATGCAGAGGAGGAACTATTTGTTCCCAAAGATGAGCCTCAAGATGTGGATCAACCTCATGAGGAAGATCATGGAGTGGAGGAGTCCACTCACGCAGAGCCAAACATTAGAATTGGCAGAAAGCGTACCACAGAAGCTGAGAGGCTGAAGCTTGATGCGACACAGAATGTAGGAGTCCCTACTTCACAGCGCAGATAGAGACAGTCTCCTGACCGATATACTGGATACATGGCTCTTATGAGAAAGTGTATGGTGACAGATCCATCTTCCTTTGAGGAAGCAGCGCAGGAGCCCACATGGGTAGATGCCATGGTGGAGGAGTATGACTCCATTGTAAGAAACAGTGCTTGGGAGATTGTTCCAAGGCCGGTTGATAAATCAATGGTAGGTTCAAGAGGGATCTACAAGGTAAAGCAAGCTGCTAATGGGAGTGCTGAGAAGTATAAGGAAAGATTTTTTTCCCGGGGCTTCTCACAGATCGAGGGGATTGATTATGAATAAACCCTTGGACCTGTCACATGGTATTATTCCATAAGGACCATCTTTTCTCTCTCAACGCAGATGGGTTGGCACATTCATTAGATGGATGTGAAGATTGCGTTCCTTAATGGGATCATTGAGGAAGAAGTGTACATTGAGTAGCCTGAAGGATTTGAGATCTTTAGCAGCGAGTCGCATGTGTGAAAACTCAAAATAGCGCTGTATGGGTTGACACAAGCACCTTGTGCTTGGTACACTCGGATCGACAACTATTTCACTAGACTTGGCTTCACCAAGAGTGAGGCAGATGCAAACCTATACCAAATTGTGATGGAGGGTAAGATTTTAATCATTTTTCTTTATGTTGATGATTTAATATTGGCTGGTGATGAGAAAATTATACACTCATGCGAGGAGGATCTTGCAAAGGAGTTCGAGATGAAGGACATGGGCCTCCTTCATTATTTCCTTGGATTGGAAATATGGCAACGAGAAGGTGAACAGTTTGTGTCTCAAGGCAAGTATGCTCAGGAGATACTCAGTAAGTTTCACATGGAGGACCGCAAACCCATGGATACTACTCTTCCAGGAAACTGCAGGAAAGATGATGATACATCGGCAGAGGATGCTACATCGGCAGAGGTAGTGGATGCTACTGTCTATCGAAAATTGGTGGGTTCGCTCATGTGTTTATTTAATACAAGATAGGACATATGCTACATGGTGAACTAGCTTAGTCAAGCGATGGTTAAAGCTACCAAGCTCTTTTGGAAGGTGGGCAAGCATGTCCTGAGATATCTCAGGGGCACATCTGAGTATGGTTTATGGTACAGAAAAATGGATGATGTGAAATTGCATGGCTTCACGGATGCAGATTGGGCAAGCAGCCCAATGGACAGAAAGAGCACATCAGGAGGGGTTTTCAATATCAGATCTACAACTGTTTCTTGGTACAACAGGAAACATATATCTGTGGCACTTAGTTCAGTGGAAGCGGAATACATGGCAGCGAGTTAAGCTGCATGTGAGGCTATCTAGATGAGGAAGATCCTGGTCGATTTGTTCGGTTCTCATTTAGATCCTACAGTGATTCATTGTGATAATCAAAGTTGCATCAAACTCTCGATTAATCCGGTGTTTCATGATAGATCTAAGCATATAGATATCCGGTATCATCATATCAGAGATTGTGTTTAGTGCTATATCATGTTGCTTCAGTACATTCCTATGGAAGATTAGGATGCAGATGTTCTGATGAAGGTGCTCACCAGGAGAAAATTTGAATACCCTTAGAGATAGGATCGGGGTGAAGGATAATCCCTTTCTTGTTGAGAGGGAGTGTTTAGATTCAACAAGATGATGAGCCTAGTGAAAATTAAGCACCTTCACTAGGTGGGGCCCGCAACCTATTTTTAAGTGTATGTCTATTTTTAGAATGGTGAGAATATTCTAAAATTAGCAAGATGTTGATTCTATATGGTTGAGAAAATTATATCTTTGGATGAATTTCTATTTTTAGAAGATGGGTGAAGTCTATTTATAGATTGTTAATCTAAAAATAGAATGCATGTCGATTATTATTATCCCTTAATACTAATCAGACAATAAATAATAACTTATTCTCTTGGAGCACTTGATTTCAATGAACAGATGTGGCACATCAGTGGGCTGAAGGAACACAATTCCTAGGGTGGTTGGCGACTCATGCATGGAGAACTTCATTATAACTGATTGTGGCAAGTTGTAATAGAGTTGGAAGAGTAGTTATGTGAGTTGTTATTTAGTTTAACTTAGTTAAGTGAGTTAAACTCAGTTGTGCTAGTTGTAACTAAAGATACACTAGTGAAGGATGAGTGAATTAATTATTTAATTAATTCACAAGTAGTGTCTTATTTTCAACTGAAGAAATACAATAGTTAACTACTTGCATGTCAGATCGAGTGGAGACCTAGTTGAGAGATAGGTGAAAGGGTGTGTTTGACTATCAGTTATGACTATAGTGACGCATTCAATGCATCTACATAGAAATTGGAGATGCCAATGAGGATTGCGCAGTGCAAGCAAGGCAAGATTGAATTCATTCATGGATCTTCTTCAGCAGGGATTCGCAGTGGAGGCAGGCTATCAAGAGGCAAGAAATTGGTGCATATATATATGCAAATTTTTGCATGACAATGTGTGACGATTTTATATTGTACTGAGAGCTCTATGAGTTGAGATTTGTATGAGATTGTTACATGATTCCATTAATATACATAATATATGATAGTTGGGGTTTTTAGCTTTAAGCTTTCCCGGTAAAACATCTTGTTATGTGCGATTGATTTTTCTTCATATGTTTGCAATTGACGATTTAATTTCTGCAAATAATTAAGTGGAAGGATTCTGTTTTTAACATAAGATTAAATTGTTAGATCAGGAGAATCTAGAAATAAATTATTGTTTTTATAAATTTATACTTGGTATCGGAGCAGTGTTAATCACTAGAGATTGCAATATTGAAGCGGTGCTGAGTTTTGTGCTGGTGGCAAATTCGAATTTGTTGCAATAATTTCTTGGTGTGACAGTTGAGTAAACATTGAAATGGATTTCAACGGGTTGCGGTTAGAGTATGCACTCGGGGGTAGATCGAATTACATAGCCTGGAAGGATAGGATGGAGGTGGTGCTTGAAGATAATGGCTTGACAGAGTTCATTGATAACGATGTTCCTAAGCCCACTTCGATGGATGCTGCATTACTTGATGACTGGAAAAAGAAAGTAGCGAAGACAAGAAGAATTCTGTTGGAAGGTGTGAAATACCATATTGTGTCAAGCCTTCACGGGAAAGCCACTCCATTTTCAATGTGGAAGGCTTTGACAGATCTTTTCCAAAGCAGCAGCGACCATAGGAAGTTGGCGCTCAAAGATAAACTCAGAAAAATCAAAATGGAGAAGGGTGACAGTATTCCAAAGTATCTCACGAAGTTTTCCCAATGTAGGGATGAGCTGGGGAGTGTGGGAATTATAGTTGCCGATGATGACTTGGTGAGCTTGGCTCTCCTTGGACTTCTGAAGAGTTGGCACAGTTATCAAAACTGTGTCAATGGGTGGGAGAAACTGTCGGATTGGGAGCGAATTTGGTTGGATAAAGTGCAGGAGGAGATAAGGCAGAGTACTAGGGATGGATCTTCCTCAAAACATGATGATGAAGAGGATTGTGCTTTGGCTACCAAATAAAGGAAAGGGAAGGGGAAAAAATCCCATCCAAAATCTGAGGCTAAAGGCAAGAAGCTGGATTTTTCCAAGGTGAAGTGTTTTCACTGTCATAAACATGGGCATCTCGCCACTAACTGCCCACAGAAAAAGAAGAACAAGAAGGCTGCTGGAGTTACAGCTGGTGAGGCCCTTGCCTCACAATTTGAACTTTGTTTATCTTTTATCACATGCTTGGTTTCAAGTGCAATGGGATCAGTGTGGTATCTTGATAGTGGTGCTTCCTTCCACATGATGGGAGATAAGGAGATTTTCAACGACTTAGAGGAGAAATATCTCTAAATGCATATAGAAATGGGAAATGATGGACGATACAGTGTGACCGACATTGGTACCATTACCTTTGAGAGGGATTCGGGTAAACTATTTCTGTTGAAAGATGTTATGCATGTTCTAGGTCTAAAGAAGAACTTGGTCTCAGTTGCAATGTTGGAGGACATAGGTTATGACGTTGTTTTCAACGAGGGAAAAAATTTCTTGTGACACAAAACAATGGGTCAAACCAAGAGGATAGGGATTAGAGTTAAGAATATCTACAAGCTAGAGGTAGATGGCTGTGCTGCAATGGTGGGCAAAGAAGAAGAATCAGTGAGCCAGGATGAGGGCAAATTATGGCACAGGAGATTGGGCCATCTTCACCATGGCGCCCTCAAGATTTTGCAGCAGATTTCTACTGGACTTCCCAAGGGTACAATTGCGTAGATAGATCAGTGCAAAGGATGTACTATGGATAAGTTTTTGAAGACGACCTTTCATGAAAAGGAGAACTATGCTTCGGTGATCCTGGAGAGAATTCACACAGACGTGTGTGGACCATTATCGGTTGCTTCAACATCAAAACACATGTATTATGCTATTTTTTTATGAATATTTTCGTATATGCTGGATCTTCTTCATGCAGAAGAAGGATAAAAAATTCTCAAAGTTCTGTGAGTTTAAAGCATTGGTGTAGAAAGAGTCGGGGAAGAAAGTGAAGGCTCTTTGGAGAGATAATGGTGGTGAATATATCTCGAACAAATTCAAATAATTCTTTAGCAAAGAAGGAATTCGAAGAGAACTCATAGCGCCTCATAACCCATAGCAGAATGGGGTCGTAGAGAGGAAGAACATAATGATCATGGGTGCTGCACGAGCTATGCTTGAGAGGGAGCTAAACTTGCATGTAGAGGAGGAACTGCATGTTCCCAAAGATGAGCCTCAAGATGTGGATCAGCCACAGGAGGAGGATCATGGAGTGGAGGAGTCCACTCACACAGAGCCAAACATCAGAATTGGCAGAAAGCGCACCACAGAAGCTGAGAGGCTGAAGCTTGATGCGACACAGAATGTAGGAGTCCCTACTTCACAACACAGACAGAGATAGTCTCCTAACCTATATACTGGATACATGGCTCTAATGAGAAATTTTATCATGATAGAGCCATCTTCCTTTGAGGAAGCAACGTAGGAGCCCACATGGGTAGATTCCATGGTGGAGGAGTATGACTCCATTGTCAGAAACAGTGCTTGTGAGATTGTTCCAAGGCCGATTGATAAATCAATGGTAGGTTCAAGATGGATCTACAAGGTAAAGCATGCTGCTGATGGGAGTGCTGAGAAGTATAAGTCAAGATTTGTTGCTCGGGGATTCTCACAGATCGAGGGGATTGATTATGAAGAAACCTTTGAAGACTCCTAAAGCTGCAAGGTACCTCTGCTCATGCACAAAACTCTGCATTCAGTTCTCATTATGATGAAGGTACATTCCCATCAAGTATTTTATGGCATGATATATTTGGACACTTAATATATGTTAGCCTTCAATTTTTGAAGAAAAATGGTGTTATTGGATTGCCCTACAATTCCTAGGAAACTTAAGCAATGTGATGCTTGTATTCTAGGAAATCATAGCAAATATTCCTTTCATGATTCACATTCCAGAGCACATAGAAAACTTGAGCTTTTTCATTAAGATTTATGTGGCCCCATGCCTGTTGCTTCTACAAATGGAAATAAATATATAATGACATTTATTGATGATTACACTAGAATGTGTTGGGGTTTACTTATTGAATAACAAATATGATGCTTTTAAAACATTTAAGAATTTTCATGCATGGATTGAAAATGATGCACAAACTCATATTGGATTTTTTCACATTGATAATGGAAAAGAATGAAATTCAAATGAATTTGAAAACTATCTTTGCCAACATGGGATCAAAAATCAAACAACTGTGCCCTATAATCCCCAAAAGAACGATGTAGCTGAAAGAATGAACAAGACAATTTTAAATATGGTTCACTCCATGATGTTTTTCAAGAATGTAAAATTGATGTTTTGGGATGATGCAGTTCTATGTGATGTGTACATAAAGAATAGGTGTACTTATAATACAATCAGAAATAAAACTCCTTATGAAATGTGGCATGGCCACATTCCTCTGATAAATAATTTCAGGGTCTTTGGTTCCACCTGTTATGCTTTGATACCTAAGGTACAAATAAATAAACTTGGTGCTAGAAGTCAAAAATGTGTCTTCTTGGGGTATTCTAATACCTCCAAAGGATATTGTCTCTGTGATGAAGCGAATAAGAATTTTGTAATATCTAGATATGCCATATTCCTTGAATCTTCCAAGACTGATGATGTTGTTAAGAAACAACTTGATCGCTTGGATAGATTCACACATGAAAAGTCATTTCAATAATTTGATAATCAGATTCCACATCTTGAAGGGGGGATTCCTATACTGAATCAATCTGTGGAATTGTCTTCTGAATCACTCTCTCCCCCACATGAAGAACCAACCATGGATGACACCTTGAATGATGTGGTTGACAGAATTGGGAGACTTAATCTTGATTCAATCTCAACTCAGTCAAATGAGCAGCCTGGGACATCTCAGAAAGGTCCCCCAAAATGGCTGACAAAGACACTAGAAAATGTTCGTCCCGATGAGGTTGGAAAGACAAGAACAAGAAGTTCCACCAGGAAAAATGGAGTTGAAATAATTAATTTTGATTCACCTATTGATATAGATGTTGCTTATAATTGTGAATTGAATTTTTCTATAGATCTTGAACCAACTTCCTTCAAAGAAGATGCTTCTCATGATGAATGGAATGAAGCGATGAAAAATCAGTATGATGCCTTGATAAAGAATGGGAAGTTGGTTGATCCTCCATTGAAAGCCAAACCAATTGGCTTCAAGTGGGTCTACAAGAAAAAGTACAAAGTGGATGACTCACTTCACAAGCAGAAATCTAGGCTCGTGGAAAAATGCTTTGCAAAGAAAGAAGGGGTCGATTATGAGGAAAATTCCCCCCCCATAGAAAAATGGGCCACCATCCGGACACTCTTTGCCTTAGCAACTTAGAAGGGTTGGAAAATCCATCAGATGGATGTAAAAACCACCTTTTTGAATGGATATCTAAAGGAGAAGGTTTTTATGTGCCACCCAGAAGGATTTGTTGTGAAGGGCCAAGAACAAAAAGTATGCAAGCTTATAAAATCTTTGTATGGCCTCAAGCAAGTATCGCGAGCCTGGTATGAGAAATTAATTGAGGATATTCTGAAACTTAACTTCAAACATTTTGATCTTGATGATGCAAATTTGTTTGTTAAGAAAGTTGGGAAAAAAATTGTATATCTTGTGGTGTATGTAGATGATGTTTTGATGACAGGGAACACTGAGAGTTATATTGCAACCATAAAGAAGGAATTGAAGAAAGGTTTGAAATGAATGATTTAGGCTATGTTCACTACTATATTGGTATTGATGTAACTCAACACCCTAAATTTTTATTCTTTTCTCAAAATAAGTACATTGGAGAGCTATTGAACAAGTTTGGCATGGTTGAATGCAATCCCTTGACCACTCCAATGGAACAAAACTTGAATCTCACATCCATTGAAGGGAAGGAATTTTAGGATGCAACGAAGTATAGATAGCTTGTAGGAAGTCTCATCCACCTGACTAATACCAGGACAAACATCTCATTTGCTGTTGGAATCCTTTCCAGGTTTATGTAATAACCTTGTGAAAGACATTGGTATGTTGCAAAAAGAGTTCTAAAGTACTTGAAAGGGACTCAAGAATTTGGACTCAAATATACACAGGTGGGAAACTTCATTTTGATCAGATACTCTGATTCAGACTTTGATGGAGACAAAGAAACTGGGGTATCTACTTTAGGTTATACTATGAGTCTTGGATCAGGAGCTATCTCCCAGAGATCACACAAACAATTAGTTCCAGCAGATTCCATAACTGAGGTAGAATACGTGGCAGTAGTTGAAGTGACAAAGGAAATTGTGTGGCTCAAAAAAATACTAAAATATTTGTAGATGAAACAAATGCATTCAACTCCACCCATGATCGACAACACTTCTACAATAAAGTTGGCCAAGAACCCAAATTTCCATCATCAAACAAAGCACATCAATACAAAATACCATGTGATTCGACATCATGTTGAGGCCAAAACTATCCATCTACATCATTTTTCCACAAATGAGTAGACCGCAGACATCTTCACCAAGCGCTTGGAAGAGAAAATTTTGAAAAATTCAGAATGATGCTTGGAATCACCAACATCCCTTTAGATTAAGGGGGAAATGTTGACACCTAATCCTAAGGGATTGGGGGAAATTGTATATTAGTGTAAAATAAGAAATAAGGAAGTCTAAGAGAAATTGGGAAATGAATCCCAACAGTCTCACCTCCATGTATATATTCATGATCACCCTCTATCAAATTCACAATTCAATTTGTGGAGTTACCTCCTGGTCTGACATGCATAATGGCTCGCGTCTCCATAATTATAGCAGATGAGATGCCCCCTTCCTTGAACAACTCCTACTCCTCTTCCTCATCCTCTACTTTGGAATCCACCATGCCCAAACGTGGATGCTGGTGAGGTAGGTTAAACATGCATCCTATATAGGTCAGCTCAGTCAATCATCATATCGAACCTGGAGGCGCCTACTTCTGCGAAACCCTTTTTTGCTTCTAAAAAAGTTTCTTTTTCTCGCTGTAAGTTGAATCCTTCCTTATTTTCAGGTGCTTTTCATATCCAAAGATCAGTCTCAGGTTTTGTCCCTTTGGCTTCACTAGTAGCTATACCACTCCTAGTGACGACATTCACACTTGGTTCTTCTTCGCGCATCTAAGCTCTTGCCATATAAATATTTTGAGTGGGAGTTTGTTTTTCTTTTCGTGCATTTTGGTAATCAAAACACATAAATATTCAATAACATGATCAAATTTTCTATAGTAACTGCAAGACTGTCGTGCTGGGTTTGGACAGTCGCACGCATAATGGCCCGCGTCTCCATAATTATAATAGATGAGCTGCCCCCTTCCTCGACCAGCTCCTCCTCCTCTTCCTCGTCCTCTACTTTGGAATCAACCATGCCTAGACCGGTATGTTCGTTATGTAGGTGCAAAATGCATCCTATATAGGTCAGCTTGGTCAATCATCAAATCGAAGCTGCGACAATGATGCTCATCATGTTCCACCGATGAGAAAAACTTGTAGAACGATTACGTAAGCTCAGGGATATATTTACCAATCCTCGGGAAGAAAAATTTCATATGCATACCCATTGCTTGAAAAATCACGCACCATAACGGAGGAGTTCCACTTGGTCCAGCCACGCTCTTCAATAGGCTTGGTCCTCTAGCTGATAGATAGTCATTGAATACAAGGCATCGATCCTTGTGATTCCCGACAACTTTGCAGCAGATAAAACATACATCTGTGCATGCCTCCTTTCCCTTATCCTTGCATAGAATCTGTATTTATAATTGCATTTATTCCAACTGTCTTTGGATATGTTGGGTCTAGATCTGCGCAGCTGGTACCAATGAAGCTTCTAGCTTCATCGCAATCTCTACAAATTCGACCTGGGTGGCAATATTTTCCTGACTTAAGGGTTGGCGCAGATGCGATAGTAGCATATAAATGAACCAGTATTTGTGTTGTGTGTCATCAATAGTAAATCCTCCATCTCGTATCATGCGCTTCAACCTTTGATACACGTCCCATATAAATTCATTCAATTCTTGGCGAATCTCCTTCAACTCGGTTACACCTTGCACAGACAATTTTGGCTCTTGAATTGTTCTTTTAATGCGACCTTCAGATTATCAATACTTGCATTAGGGTTTGTCGCCACATACCTTACGTATAAATCCAACACACAGTCTTGAAAATTAGTGGCCAACTGCGCTTTATTAACATCCTCATTATTAACCTGCTGCGTTGTCCATACAACATCGGTAACAAACCATAATTGGTCTGTGTCTTCATTCCCAATACCACAGAAAGTAGGTAACTTCATGGAGGCGGCCATCTCAGTGCCTGGTGGTGGAGGTGGAGGTGGAGTGGATGGCTTGTTAGAGTGAGATGAGTTTGAGAGAGGAGTGGATGGGATCTGAACTATGGCTAATGACCCAAGACTATTATGATCTTGCAATACTTCTTCTTTAGAGTGCGCAGATTCACCAGAGCTACTAGTTTCAGATTCCTTGTCACTGTCAGATTTACCTTTGAGAGGGCTGTAAACAAAACCTTCTTCTGTTGAGATTCAACAAGACGATGATCCTAATGAAAATTAAGTACCTACACTAGGATGGAGCCTTGGGCTATTTTTAGAACGGATGAGAAAATTATATTTATAGCAGAAGTCTATTTACAGATGTTGATAAAATTCTATTTATAGATGATTTTCTATTTTTAGATGTATGTGCAAAGTCTATTTATAGATCACATGTCTATTTATAGATTGATGTCAACTATTATTATCCCTTAATAATAATTGGACAATAAATATTAATCTATTCTCATGGAGCACTTGAAATCAGTTAACTCAAGTAGCGAACCAGTTAGCTGAAGGAATTTCGAGTTCTAAGGTTGGTTGGTGGGACATGCAAGTGGACTTAGTTGTAACTGATTGATTCGAAGTTGTAACAGAGTTAGATGTGTAGCTATGTGAGTTGTAAAGTAGTTTAACTAAGTTGTGATAGTTGTAACTGAAGATACATTAGTGAGAGATCAACGAATTAAATATTAAATTAATTCACATGGAGTGATCTCACATGCAATTGAAGATTTACTACTGTTAACTACATGCATGTCAGATCCAGTGGAGACCCAGTTGAGAGGTAGGTGAAGGGGACAGTTGACTATAAGTTGTACTATATTGGATTGCACTCTTACAAGCCAAACACACATTGGATATTCGCATGAGTATTTTGCAGTAAAAGAGGGTAAGATTGCATCAAATTGGTCTTTGTAGTCAACTTGGATTGCGTAGTGGAGGCAGGCTGTTGTGAGGTAGAAATTTGGCTAAGGCATTTGTCAATTTCTGCAAGACAGTGTGAGACGATTGTATATTGTACTGAGAGCTCTTGGATTAGAGTTTTGTATGAAATTGTTTCATGATCCATGATATATACATAATATATGATAGTGGGGTTTTTAGCTTTAAGCTTTCCTGGTAAACATCAGTGTTATGTGTGAATGATCTTTGTTCATGTGTTTGCAATTGGCGATCGTGTTTTAAATTTCCGCAAGAATTTTTATAAAAGAGATTTTGTATTTAACAGTGGCATATAATTGTTAGATCAAGTGAATCTAGGCAATGCATAATTGTATTAAAATTTCTACATGGTATCAAAGCACAGAAGATTGCAATTTTGAAGCAGGAGCTGAGTTTGTTGGTGGAAACAATTCAAATTTGCTGCAAGAATTTCTTGGTGCGACATTTGAGTAAACATCGAAATGGATTTCAATGGCTTGCGGCTAGAGTATGCACTCGAGCTCATCTCGAACTACATTTCCTGGAAGGACATGATGGAGGCGGTGCTTGAAGATAATGGCTTGAATGAATTCATCGATAGTGACGTTCCTAAGCCCACTTCGATGGATGCTACATTACTTAAGGCATGGCAAAAGAAAGTAGCGAAGGCGAGAAGGATTTTTTTTGAAGGTGTACAAGACCACATTGTCTCAAGCCTTCATGGGAAAGCCACTCCATATGATATGTGGAAGGCTTTGACAAATCTTTTCCAAAGCAGCAATGACCATAGGAAATTGGCGCTGAAGGATAAACTCAGAAATATCAAGATGGAAAAGGGAGACAATATTCCAACGTATCTCACAAAGTTTGTACAATGTTGGGATGAATTGGGGAATGTGGTAATCACTGTTGCCGATGATTATTTGGTGAGCTTGACTCTCTTGGGAATTCCTAAGAGTTGGCACAGTTATGAAGACTTTGTCAATGGATGAGAAAAACTGCCGGATTGGGAACTACTGTAGTAGGATCTAGCGCAGGAGGAGTTCAGGCAGAACACCAGAGATGGCTCTTCATCAAATCATGTTGATGAAGAGGATTATGATTTGGCTACCAAGGCAAGGAAAGGGAAGGGGAAGAAATTCCACTCAAAATCTGAGTCTAAAGGCAAGAAGCTGGATTTTTCCAAGGTGAAGTGTTTTCACTGTCACGAACATGGGCATCTCGCCACTAACTGCCCACAGAAGAAGAAGAACAAGAAGGCTACTGGAGTTGTAGCTGGTGAGGCCATTGCCTCACAATTTGAACTTGATTTCTCCTTGATCACATGCTTGGTATCAAGCGCATTGGGATCGGTGTGGTATCTTTATTGTGGTGCTTCCTTCCACATGACGAGAGATAAGGAGCTTTTTAGTGACTTGGAGGAGAAAGATCTCCAAATGCATATAGAGATGGGCAGTGATGGACGATAAAATGCAACCGACATTGGTACCATTACCTTTGAGAGGGATTAAGGTAAACCATTTCAATTGAAAGTTGTTATGCATGTTCCAGGTTTGAAGAAAAACTTGGTCTTAGTCGCGATGTTGGAGGACAGAGGCTATGAGGTTGTTTTTAGCGATGGAAAAGCTTTCCTATGACATAAAACAATAGGTCAAGCCAAGAGGATAGGTATTTGAGTCAAGTATCTAAAAGCTGGAGGTAGAAGGTTGCGCTGCCATGATAGGCAAGGCTGAAAAAGTGGTGAGCCGGGATGAGGGCGAATTATGGCACAGGCGATTGGGCCATATTCATCATGGAGCCTTGAAAGTCATGCAACAAATATCTACTGGAATTCCAATTGGAACACTTTCTCAGTTATATCAGTGCAAGGGTTGCACCATGGGAAAGTATGTAAAGTCCACCTTTCATGAAAAGGAGAACCGTGCTTTAGTGATCCTGGAGAAAGTTCACACAGACGTGTGTGGACCATTCTCGGTTGCTTCAACAGAAAAACACATGTATTATGTTATTTTTGTTGATGAATTTTCTCATAAATGATGGATCTTCTTCATGCAGAAGAAGGATCAAACATTCTCAAAGTTCTGTGAGTTTAAGGCATTGGTTGATAAAGAGTCGGGGAAGAAGGTGAAGGATTTGCGGAGCGATAATGGTAGAGAATACATCTCAAATTAATTCAAATACTTCTATAGCAAAGAAGGAATTTGAAGAGAACTCATAGCGCCTCATAACCCACAGCAAAATGGGGTCGTGGAGAGGAAGAAAAGAATGATAGTGGGTGCGGCATGAGAAATGCTCCATGATCAGGGCCTACCAATGCATTTGTGGGCGAAAGAATGTAACACTGTGGTTTATGTGCCAAATCGTTGTCCTCATAGAGTACTTGGAATGAATACACCTGAAGAAAATTTTAATGGTAAGAAACCATATGTTTCTCACTTTAAGATTTTTGGCTCATCTGTTTATGTGCATGTGACCAAGAACGACGGGAAGAAGCTGGAGCTGACTGCTGAAGTTGGGATATTTTTTGGGTACACAGAAACAACCCATAATTATCATGTGTATTTTCCTAATAGTAAGATGACTATTATGCGACGGGATATAAAATTCGATGAGGGGAAAGCCATGCAATTTTCGCTTCAGAGGGAGTTGGACTTGCATGCAGACGAGGAACTGTTGGTTCCCAAAGATGAGTCTCTATATGTGGATCAGCCATCGGAGGAGGTTCATGGAGTGGAGTCCACTCATGCAGAGCCAAACATCAGAAATGGCAGAAGGCGTACCACAAAATTTGAAAGGCTGAGACTTGATGTTGTGCAGAATGTAGGAGTCCCTACTTCACAGCACAGACAAAGACAATATCCTGACCGATTAATTGGATACATGGCTCTCATGAGAAAATGTATTTTTACTGAGCCATCTTCCTTTCAGGAAGAAGTGCAGGAGCCCACATGGGTAGATGCAATGGTGGAGGAGTATGACTCCATTGTTAGAAGATGTGCTTGGGAAATTGTTCCAAGGCTGGTTGATAAATCAGTGGTAATTTCAAGATCGATCTACAATGTAAAGCAAGCTGCTGATGGGAGTATTGAGAAATAAAAGGCCAGATTTATGGCTCGAGGCTTCTCACAGATTGAGGGGATTGATTATGAAGAAACCTTTGCACCTGTCGCACAATATTCTTCCATAAGGACCATCCTTTCTCTCTCAACAAAAATCGGTTGGCACATTCATCAAATGGATGTGAAGACTGTGTTTATCAATGGGATCATTGAGGAAGAAGTGTACATTGAGCAGCCATAAGGATTTGAGATCTTCAGCAGCAAGCCGCATGTGTGCAGACTCAAAAGAGCACTGTATGGGCTGAAGAAAGCACCCAGTGCTTGGTACACTCAGATATACAACTATTTCAATGGACTTGGCTTCAACAAGAGTGAGGCGGATGAAAACCTATACCAAATTGTGGTGGAGGGTAAGATTTTAATCATTTTTATTTATGTTGATGATTTAATACTGACTGGTGATGAGCATCTGATACACTCATGGAAGGAGGACCTTGCAAAGGAGTACGAGATGAAGGATATGGGCCTCCTTCATTATTTCCTTGCATTAGAAATATGGTAGCGAGATGGTGAAATTTTTGTATCTCAAGGAAAGTATGCAAGGGAGATACTGGGTAAGTTTCACATGGAGGGCTGCAAACCCATGGGTACTCCTCTTCCAAGAAACTGGAGGAAAGAGGATGCTACATATAGAGAGGTAGTGTAGGCTACTGTCTATCAACAATTAGTGGGTTCGCTAATGTATTTAGTGAATACAAGACTGGACATATGCTATGCGGTGAACCAACTTAGTCAAGAGATGGTTAAGCCTACCAAACTCTTTTGGAAGGCGGGCAAGCATGTCCTGAGATACTTGAGGGGCACATCTAGGTATGGCTTGTGGTACAAAAATATGGATGAGGTGAAGTTGCATGGCTTCATGGATGCAGATTGGGTGGGCAGCCCAACAGATAGAAAGAGCACATCAGGAGGGATATTCAGTATCAGATCTACAACTATTTCTTGGTGCAGCAGGAAACAAAGATCCATGACGCTCAGTTCAGCGGAAGCGGAATACATTGCAGCAAGTCAAGATGCATGTGAGGCTATCTGGATGAGAAAGATCCTAGTTGGTTTGTGTGGTTCTCATTTAGATCCTACAATGATTCATTGTGATAATCAGAGTTGCATTAAACTCTCGATTAATCCTGTGTTTCATGATATATATAAGCATACAGATATCCGGTATCATCATATCAGAGATTGTGTGTAGCAAAAGATCATGTTTCTTCAGTACATTCCTACGGAGGATCAGGATGCAGATATTTTGATGAAGGCACTCACCAGGAGAAAATTCAAATACCATAGAGACAGGATCGGGGTGAAGGATAATCCCTTTCTTGTTGAGAGAGAGTGTCGAGATTCAACAAGATGATGATCCTAGTGAAAATTAAGCACTACACTAGGATGGAGCCTTGGGCTATTTTTAGGTGGAAGTCTATTTTTAGAACGTATGATAAAATTCTATTTATAGTGGAAGTTTATTTATAGATGTTGAGAAAATTATATTTATAAACGATGTTATATTTTTATATGTATGTGCGAAGCCTATTTATAGATCGCACATATATTTATAGATGCATGTCGACTATTATTATCCCTTAATAATAGTTGGACAATAAATATTAATCTATTCTCATGGAGCACTTGAAATTAGTTAACTGAAGTGGCAAACCAGTTAGCTGAAATAATTTTGAGTTCTAAGGTTGGTTGGTGGGACATGCAAGTGGACTTAGTTGTAACTGAGTGATTCGAAGTTGTAACATAGTTGGATGTGTAGTTATGTGAGTTGTAAAGTAGTTTAACTCAGTTAAGTGAGTTAAACTCAGTTGTGCTAGTTGTACCTGAAGATACACTAGTGAGAGATTTGTGAATTAAATATTAAATTAATTCACATCGAGTGATCTCACATGAAACTGAAGATTTACTACTGTTAACTACATGCATGTTAGATCCAGTGGAGACCCAGTTGAGAGGTAGGTGAAAGGGATAGTTGAATATCAGTTGTAGTCTATTGGATTTCATTCTTGCAATCAAAACACACATTGGATATGCTCATGAGAATTGCGCAGTCAAGGAGGGTATGATTGCATCGAATTGGTCTTTGTAATCAACTTGGATTGCGCAGTGGAGGCAGGTTGTTGTGAGGCATAAATCTGGCTAAGGAATTTGTCAATTTCTACAAGACAGTGCGAGACGATTGTATATTGTATGGAGAGCTCTTGGATTAGAGTTTTGTATGAGATTGTTTCATGATCCATGATATATACATAATATATGATATTGGGGTTTTTAGCTTTAAGATTTTACGGTAAACATCTATGTTATGTGTGAATGATCTTTCTTCATATGTTTGCAATTGGTGATCGAGTTTTAAATTTGTGCAAGAATTTTTGTAGAAGAGATTTTGTATTTAACAGTGGCATATAATTGTTAGATCAGGAGAATCTAGGAAGTACATAATTGTATTAAAATTTCTACATCTTCTAGATATACTCTATAAGTTCTTCCACTGCGCGTAGTTGGGCCTCTATGGGACATTCACTCAATATGATTGCACAAACTACCGTGTTCACACAATATCATTTTAATCCACAACTTTAGAGAGCGCATGAAATTACTTCTAGGGCCCTTAAAAAAACCTAAGTTTAGCTTCAAAATATTATACATATTGATCTATAGCAAATTCAGTCACAAATCCTCCCAGAACACTATCGATCCAATGATCTACAACGTGGGTGATCTTATTGCTAGTTTTCTCTAATTGTTGTACCAACTTCGGCGTCCACTGAGTGATTGTGTCATCCTTTACGTAGGTCTGGAATTCAGAAATCCGAGACAACCACTCATGCAACTCAGTTGAAAAGGAAGCAAAGAAAATTTCGTGGACCTTTACGCAGATATACCTTTGTGGCCAATCTTCGGTAGAAAATTTAGAGATTCTGTTTTCTTCGATTTCAAATTCAAGTATCATTTTATCGAGCCAATATTGTAGTTCGTTTTGCATCGGATTCCACAACATCAAATCTCCCTCAAAATGATCCCGGTCTAGGAAACAAAACCATTTGTTGGCTTGAGGGGTCCTCACCCAGGTTCAGAGTTAAAGTGCAACCAACAAAACCCTCCAAATACTGGCCCTTTCAGGAGTGATATGCTTGCGTAGACCAAGGTCTCACCCGAAGCAGTATGGGGGGGTGCTGGAACCAGGTTTCCACACCCTGAGGGATATTTTAATGTGGCAGATCTAATCAGACTTACTGCAAATAATATAACAGCTCTGCGCATGCACAGTCAATAGATCCAACCCTTTCACAAATTACCAAATAATAATTTAATATATTTTGAGCACAATATACTTCAGTCAGATCTATTTATCTAACATCAACTATTTCTTGCACATAGATTCAATTAACAATTAATAGAAGTAAATATGCAATAATAGAATATATTTATATCGGAAGAAAATAAAAAATAATCAAGATGGAAAATCACATAAGAATTCAAGTTCGCCAAAAATTCCTTCTTTATTAAGAGATCTTTCAATTCAGTACACCCTATCTTCTACACACACAACAACGGAGTCCACACACAGCTCAGGACTTAGGTCTCCACGCACACAGCCAGCAGGAGCCTTTCCACCTAGACTGACCCAGAATTAGATGAAAATTTTAATCAAAAACATCAAAGATATCATGTACTTACTTGACTCAATCCTTACATATTTATATTATCATAGACGCGCACATACCATGGTCTCAAACCATGGTTTTATATTCATGGTTTTTCCATTTAAATCATTACAATAATTAAGGGACTTTGACCTGCCCCAAAGCCATTTTTACCATTTATGCGCAATGCATACAACAAAACTTAGACAAAATTTATCCCCAAAAAGTACACCCCAAGGGGCCTTGCTCCAACACTTCATACCTATTGAATTTTGTGGAGCGTGCCCATATTTTGAGACATCTCTTTAATATTTTTTTTCCATATAAAAATGGATTTCCCTTAATCCATGGATGCCAAGCATGAGGGAAAACATCGTGGATTTCAAGGTGTTGAAGCCAAAGAGGGTTGAAATTGAAGGGGATAGGCCAAAAATACACCAGGGATCTAGTCAAATTGTGTGGTGATTTGAGTCGTTCTAGTGAAGAATAATGGAAAATATAGATAAATTTCCCTAGAGGAATCCATCAGATATAAGGAAGCTATCAAGCCTGGTTGAAATATGGTTAGGAACCAATCGCTTATTAGACTAAGTGTATTTGAGACCTGTGGGCTTGAAATCAAACAACTTGGTCTGAGAAATAAAATCTTCATATTCTCTTGAAAGGGATCTTTGATAAAGAATCCCCCCTTTTCTCCTCTTTGTTTAGGGTGGTATTGAAACACCCCCAAAAATGCATAATTGCCCAAATTTTGTGCTAGTTGTGTTATTAAGGGATACCCAGCATTCATTTTCTTCTTTAAAATGTACTTCCATATAAACATTGGCAATAGAGCGCACCTAGTAGGAAGAGAGATCGAGAAACTTAGTTGTGAGCCAATGGATAAAGGAATTTGAGTCAATCAATCGCACTTGAGATGGATCCTAGAGGGTGCAAAGACCTCCTTAGGACCCTCACACATTGACTGTGGAGATTCAACTTCCATATCCTAAGATTCTTTGATGAGGATCCATCTATGGTGTTCCGATGAATCTCTTCTTGTACCAAGTCAGACCACAATCGCTCCTACTCTGGTAGCCTCTCCCTCCCATTCATCGAGTCTTGGTAGCTATGGCATGTCTTGGGAAGGCCTAGAAGTGATAGGCTTACCAAATAATCCTAGGAAATTGTCACACCAACACTTCCAAGCTCATCTCAAAATTGAGTGAACTTTGTCAAGTATTTTGGTATTGTCTCGCCCTTCTCCATCTTGATATTTTTGATCTTGTCCTTTAGCACCATCTTCCTATGGTCATTGCTATTCTGAAATAGATTTATTAAGGCCTTCCACATAGCATATGGAGTTTCCTTTCCATGGAGGTTAGAGACAATATGATCTCAAACTCCTTCTAACATAATCCTTCTCGCCTTTGCTACATTCTATTTCCATGTATCAAGAATTTTAGCATCTACTGTTGCGGGCTAGGGAATATCATTGTCTATGAATTCCTCCAGTCTGTTTTCCTCTAAAACTGCATCCATCATGTCCTTCCATGCTATGTAATTCGAATTACCCTCAAGGGCATATTCGAGTCTCAATCCAAAAAAATACATCCTGATTTGTTGCTGTCCCAAAGAATAAATCTGTAAATTCGATTCACCTGTTCAAAAGAAACTCTGGTTCTTCTCTTCTATAGTTATTCCTCCTCCAATACCAAGTAGAAAATCCACATAGATGCAAGTGATCTTGTAATATGCTAAAACAAAATACTGAATCTATTTCTACAAATTGTGGAAACCAATTACGATCGCACAATCACATGAACAAGAAAGAGAAAGAATTTCAATCTCAGAACACAAAGATGTATCTGGGGAAAGCGTCAGCTAAAAACCCCTCTATCTGTATATTAAATTAAGTCAAGAATATGAAACAATAAAATGTTATTTCACTTCCTGAGAAACCTCTGCACTATATTTGAATGTCTTACTCTGATCCCAACAATAATGGTCCAATACTTAATCAATTTTCTGCCTCTGGGTTGCTTAGCCTTTCTTACGCATTCTTGGAGGAATTGAGCCCCTATTAATTAGGAAATTCCCAAGAATTGATTGCACAATTCATCTAAGGTGTCTTGTTGACCTCATGAATGACGTGTAGAATTTTCTAATTATACAACTTATAGTTATCTTCCATTTAACTCCAATCTCAACTGGGTCACTCTTAGAACTGACATGAAACAACTATTCATATAGATTTATCAGTTATCTGATTGATCAATGCATGTGAATTAAATCATATTTAATTCACTGGATATCTCACTAGCTCATCCATCAGTTATGACTAGTTAAATTGATTTTAACTCAAACAATTGAGTTAGCTAATTACAACTCAAAATAAACTGCAATTGGACCCCCAAAAACTTAGAGTGAACTCTACATGTCTCCAGTTTGACCCCCAACTCAAATTTACTGAGCTAAATAAGTATTCCTGAGTGAATTAACTCATACAAGCTATCATGTGATGTGGAAGTACAATTTCCTGATAATTTAATTAAGGGGGAATTAAATTATAATCCCTTCTTGTTTCCAATTTCAACACCCCCTCTCAATAAGAAAGCGATTGTCTGCTACCCCGATCCTGCTTCTGTAGAACTCGAGTTTTCTTCTCAATAGTGCCTTTGTCAAGATGTTTGCATCCTGCTCCATGGGAATGTTCTCTAATGATATAGTCTTCCTCTGCACACAATCTATGAGATGGAAATACTGGATATCAATATGCTTGGATATGTCATGAAAATTTGGATTAACCGAGAGTTTGATGCAACTATGGTTATCACAATAAATAACCATCAGATCCATCTATCAAACAAACAAATCAAAAAGTATCTTCCTCATCTAGATGGCCCCATAGGCTGCTTGACTGGATGCCATGTACTCTGCCTCTGCTGAACTAAGTGCAACTGATCTCTGTTTCCTATTGTACTAGGAAACTGCTGCTTATCCTATGTTGAAGATGCACCCTGATGTGCTATTCCTATCGGATAGACTCAATTCACAATTGGCATCTATGAAGCCTTGAAGCTTCACTCCCTTTGTCTATTTTTACCATAGCCCAAACTCTGTAGTGCCTCTTAGGTATCTCAACACATGATTTCCTACCTTCCAAAAGAGCTTGGTAGGCTTAACCATAGCTTGAATAAGATGGTTAACCACATAACATATGTCTTGTCATGTGTTCAACAAATACATGAGTGAACACACAAGTTGCTTGTAGATGGTAGCATCTACTACTTTGACTGAAGTATCATCCTCCTTCCTCCTATTTCCTACTAGAGGAGTCTCCATGGGTTTTCTGCCCTCCATGTGGAACTTCCTGAGAATCTCGTTGGCATATTTTCCCTGAGATACAAATGGCTCCCCATCTATTTTCCAAATTTCCTATCCCAGGAAGTAGTGCAAGAGCCTGATCTGAATATGAATGTTAGTTTTTCTGTGCTAATGTCATTTTCAGATATAAAATTTATTTAATGATCTTATGCTTGATGTACATGTTTCCTTGTTGCTTATGTGTGTCAAACAGGTAATTTAAGTGAATTTTTATGAGTGAATTCAAGAGCATAAATTATGAATTTAAAATTATGAACAAAAAAAACATAAAGAACAATAAACCATCACAATTATCCATTAAAACAAAGTTTTGATGAAGGAGTTCACCCCTCGCGGGCTACATCTCCTTGATCCAACTTCCATGGCTTGGGCATCTGTATTAGCTCAATAGTGAAAAATTTATTTTTTACATTCATCAAATGCTCCTGAAACATACTCCAATGAGTTCATAATGTCAAAATAATAATATCAAAAATGACTATTCATTTACTTAATTTGGCCTACAACTGATCTAGGCATGGCCTTCCTTCCTAGTGGCCCTGGGCTCCAAAATTCTTCAAAGTGACAAAAACACCTATATAATTGCTCCTCTACCTCTACAACTTTTTCCAATGTGTTTCAAGCATGCCAATCTACCAGCAATGACTTTTCCTAAGCCAAAATTGGTCTAAAATTGCTCAAACCAAATTTTCCCTAGATTCCTCCACCAAATCTGGAGAAGGCTCCAGATAAGTCTGACAATTCTGGAGATTCCGCTGAAGATGGTGGTTTAGATAACCCTCTTCCAACTTAAAAATGAGTTAATTAATTCTAAACCTAGATTAATGGTGGATAATGATGAATTAGTGCATAAAGCGCGTTTAATACTAATTTTGGCGTTATCACTAGAAAATCGGACAAGCAAAGATGACATTATTAAATGTCAGGCAGAAGGATTTATAGGGCTGAGGCACATTAGAGAATCTGAAAAATTTAAAAGATCTCTAAGGTCCAGAAGAAAAATCAAATTGCGCACTCAAGACACTAGCAGAGTGCGCCTTCGCGCACATTTTTCTTCGATAGGCACGCCTTTGCACGGCTTTCCCTCAAAAAGCCGCGCAGACTTGAGAGTGGTAGAAGTCACTTTTCGGGACCACAAGGCACACTCTAGGAAAATGATCCCACACTTGAGGCCGCCAAAGGAGAGACGCCTAAGCCTCCTTGTGACCTCAAGGGAGCACACAATGGAATCATGTGGCACAAAATGGAATCAACCCCCTCTCTTGGGTCACCATCCATCAATGCACGAAGAGAGGGAAGGAGAGTTTGAATTCATCTATAAAAGGCCACCAAGAGATGAAAAAAGGGAGAGCACATCGTTATGTTGGTCAAAATTTTTGTGAAGCAATCCAACAGTGTGTGAACCGGAGCAGAAGTAGGGAGGGGATTCAGTTGTTGGCCATCCAACAACTCCAATGCTTTGGAGTAGAGAGAGAGACCTTGCACTAGGAAACTAGGAGGTCAAAAATGTCCTTGCATCAGGTCTTAGAATTCCCTAGTTCTAAGGGCCCTTTGGAAAGTGTGTAAATGTACTATATTTTATTCCTAATAGCACACAATAAGAGGGGACATTGAAGCCACTGTTAATATTATTGTGTTGTTTGAATTTATATGATATTTCGTGTTTTTTGTTTAGTTTAGTCTTGTTTTCTCTCTACAAATGCAGACTATATCATTATCCAGTGTGTTTTGTTTTATAGCATGTTCACTAACCTGCTAACTCTTTTGTTTATCTGCCTATGAACATAAAATTAAGAGGCAACAATCACTCCTCTTAAGCAAGTGTGGATTGGTACATTTGTGCACCAAATCCACCAACACAGGATTGGCGACTCCACCGATTTTACTTTCTAGTTAATGTGGTTGAGCCTATTGCAGAGACCTTTTTCTCTACTCTGGAGTTTGTCTTGAACAATCCCTCTTCTCTTCTTCTTTGCTTGTTCACCCTCATTGAGAGGTCGAAGTTCAGAAGCTCCAAAAAATTTGTTGCAGGAAATTCGCATGCATTTTACATAGAAAGTTGTGCCCAACCGCACACGTTCAACAATGACCCGTGCGAAGATTTCGCTCCTGTGTGAGACATTTGTGCACGGAAACCAGAGGCAGAAAATTTCTACTATTTCCCTTCATTTCCTATTTGTAAAGTGACTGACAGTCCATAGGAAAATTTCCAACACCGTGTGAGGTGTCCCATTACTGGTTAAAACTCATAGTTGGCTGCATTTGAGTAGTTCTAGGTGTTAGTTTTAAAATTTCAAAGTTTATTTTCGCAAAAAAAACCACATAGTTTAAGTAGGGGGAAATTTACTTGAAATCTGATATAACTTATTTTTTTTGCCAGCATAGACACCAAAAACACATAGGTAATTAGCCTAAGCTAATTTTTTCATTTTTCCTAGTTTAAAGTCATCAATTTTAGTTTAATTTTTTGGCACTAGGAGTTTAGACTAGGATTCAATTATCCTTAGAGATCAAGTAATCTTTGCTACCTTTGCACCTTCTGGTGATCCTAGGCAAGCATATGAACGCTCTCTGCTGATAATTTTCGATATCCCTTTAGTTGATCACTTAGATTAACTAGGCAACATTGTAAGCGGCCCATATCCGCATATGATTTGCTTTTAGTAAGGAAAAACCAAACATAGATTAATAGGTGATTTGAAAAGGATCACCGCATATCCACATGTTAAAACTATGTGATTGTTCACCTCTTTCTCACACACTTTCACACCATAAGTGAATCAAAGCGACCTTAAAACTAACTTAACTAATCTCATTAACTCTCCCAACAAGGGCCACAAGAGAAATATAACTTAATTCAGGACCAAGGGGGTAGGCATCCAATAAGCCGCCTTGGTCAGTTTACATCTTGAAACATAGGAGTTGAATTTTTAGGGAGCTTTAAAATCCATCTATCCGCCCATAGAAAATAAAACCCGAGCGCCACAAAGACCTGATTCAGAGGGGGTTAAGCTTAGGCCCAGTGCATGCGGTATTATTTGGGGCTACCTGACCCATCTAATACTCGGTAATGGTAGCTGATTTACCAAGAAGCTCAAGACTCGAATGCTTAGATGTAAAGACAGTACTTAGTGGCCAAATCTAGGGCATCCTTCCCTATAAGTGACGGTGCAGGCAACACTAGATCCTCCACCTTTACCTTGGTTGATTTTCTTCGGTTGTCTGGGGGCATCGCCAACAGTTTTGGGACGTTGTGCCAACATTCGAAAGATATCTTTTCAAGAACTAGTTACATTTGAGAGTGTGAGGATGATTAGGTCTTCTAGGATTTGAGTATCATATGCAAAAAAAATAAAAACCATATTTTTTTATTGACTGGTCACATAGGATTAATCTAAAGGGAAAATTTACCTTTCATTTTTACTTTGTTTTATGTATGTGATTATATTTTTGCTTTGATTATAATATATATCCTCTCAAATATTTCCAAAACCATACCTAGTCAACGCCATAACGGACCCAATGAGACCTCGTCGATCTAGATGTCTTTTGGACCTCCCCCCATTACCGGGAGGGGTTCCAGGTCTTTCACCATTTAGGCGTCAAAGACAAAACATTGCCACACTTATCAGTTCATCCTTTATTGGGGAATTTTTAGTTGGGAACCCTCGTCGATCACCCAGCACCACACCAGTGGACATCCCCACTGGGTCACCACATTCCACTCCTCCCACAATCCCTATGGGGCAGAGGAGCGCTACCCATTCAAGAAGCCAAGTGAACTCACAACTAGGTACATCACAGAAAAACCCTATACCTAACACTGTGTCTTCATAGTGTGTAATATCTCTCAACTCGTAGTCACCATTTTATATTCGTTAAACTTTCCCGATCTAACCAAGTTAACGAACGACCCTATTTCACACAACCATACATGGCCACTCATGCTCATGAAGTTCCCTTTGGAAATTCCAAAGTTCGAAGGGAAGCAAGCAAAAGACCATGGATATCACGTTATGAATTCCCCCCTATGGTGTTCGTCGAACAACATCATTGACGATACTATTCGACTGAGACTATTTCAATGCACCTTAACCGGAATAGCCATGAAATGGTATGTGGAGCAACCATATGCCATGCATGGAACTTTTAGTGCCCTCACTAATGTAGTCCTTACCTATTTTCAGACCACGATTTCGGGATGGAATTACTAACCCACTTTAGGCAGACACATGCCGTCCATATCTCAGACCATCTCCACGAATGGCGGCTACGTCGTAGTTTGTGCAAAGCCAAACTTGATGATCGAGTCCTGCTAGACCTGTTTCTAAAAACTCTCACACAGAGATTTCAAAGGACGTAGCATCTCAAAAACCTACGTCTGAAGAGGACAACATTAGCAAGGTGTAATAGCTCGAGCTGATTTACACGCAGTCAAGATATATTTACAATATCTTGCCTGATGCCCTGCACCTGGAAAATTACAGAGAGTTTCGAGGCACATCGAACTCCACATACATTTTGATTGGGTCATTGACCCAAAATCACCTAAGTAGCAGTGTTCAATACCCCTATTACGCATATGATTCTAACCAGAACATCCTGCAGCCTGCCTACTAGAGTCATCATGCATCATCACAAAACATGACCAATAGGGTGCCATCATACCACCATTATCAAGGAGGTCCATATCCTCCAGCTCAGGGGACCCAATATGCAGCTAGAAATGCTGACAGAAGAGCTCCCCCAACAACCATTCATAAACTAGGGACAAGGACCACAATATGCCCAGTTCCTAGCACAAAACTCACCCATGCAGAATAATGCATAGGTGAACTTTGTGCAACCTTCCCAAGCACAAATATTAGGATATTCCGACACATAAGAAATAGTTAAGAATAAATTAGTCTAGTGTAGAGTTAGGTAAAGTGCGTTTCTTTACCATGTACATTTGTAACTTATAATTTGATGGTCACGATTTGTAGTGATCCGATAGTTATCTCTCTCCTCGATATTAACGACACTTGATCCATGGCTTAGCACCCGATTGGTCCATGATATCTATTTAAAGAGCATGGAGGGTCATTTGTCCGGTAACCGTTTATGAGAGAAACATATGTAACTTTTCTTTTTATATTAATAAATTTCCTGAAATGGCCGCATTGGCTCAGACCGTGGACTGTTTCCCTCTTTGAGGGTTTTAACCACATGATTATATTGGTGTACTGATTTGTGATCTGTTTGTGAGCGGTAACCTTTGGTTCTTGATCTAAGGAACTTACCCTGTAAATTCTTACATGGCAGAGCTATTTTGAGGGCTGCATCCATTGTTGATCAAATTCCAAAGCCGGTTTGACTGCATGCGACTACCGTTTTCTAGATATACTATTTATGAAAATTTTCGGGCTTGGAGAACCCCTCTGTTGTGTCTGGAGCGACTGTTATAGTGAGGAACACCTTTTTTTTCATGCGAAAAGGTTTCCGGTTGCCCAAGTTATGTTAGTTTAGATATGGAGGTATAAAGTATCTGTTTTGCAGTTTTATTTGTCAAAAGTTCTACTTATTTCTTATTTTAGTTCCCTCTGTTTATTTCGGTTTTAGGTTTTATTCATTTGTTGGATCTATACCCTCTTCTTTGTGTATGCTCTTTTTTCTGCGTTGTGTGCGATCTCGGCAAGTCAGAAACAGGAAGAAATAGTGGAAAAATAGATAGTTGCCAGTAAGGCTAACCAAAAATCTAACAATCTGCCGTAAGGCTTGCATTTTTTTGTTTTTGTTTTTTTGCAAGGATTTTTGTGTTTTTTTGTGCACGAAAAGACACACACACCGAAGAGTAAAAAAACAAAAATAAATAAAAAATAAAAAATAAAAAAAACCCCTTCCTCCTTTCAAACAATTACAAAATCCTTTTACTATCTCACTTGGTTAGAAGTTAGTTTATGAGAATAGAGGTCTTGGGTTCAAGTCTCTTTATCAAGCTTCTTTTGTAAATTTTTTTTGTTAAAAGGGGCGGAATTTTTTTTAAAAGTCACACTTCATCATCAAAATTCAAACCGTTCCCGTAACTATCCGACATCTTGAACTCATTTTTTCAAAAAGGCATAACTTCTTCATCCGGAAGCCGTTTTTGGAGCCATTTTTTTCAAACGAACTAATTTTTCGAGATCTTTCCATTGGAGTAGTTAGTTTCAGCTTTTCTCAGCTTCAGTTTAAAAAAAAAATGGAAAGTGCATGCCCGATTATTCTTAACAACACCAATTATTTCCAATGGCTACCTCTCATGGTAGATATACTTAGAAGTAAAGGTATTTATAGAATAGACACAGTGCTAGAAACTAAACCTTCTGATGATGATAAGGTCGTTAAATGAGAAAATAAACAAGATCAAGCACGAGGGTTGATAGGAATTTCCATTGCTCAAGATTTTTGATTTCATATCCTTGACATTGACACCCCTCATGAAGCCCTGGATAAGCTAAATACTGTCTTTGGCATTCAAAATCAAATCAGGGTCCACCAGCTTGAAAATGAGTTGCTTACTTTGGACCCTAATAATTTCTCCTCTATTGAAGACTTTTTGTCCAAATTCAAGACCCTTAGACTTCTTTTAGAAGGATGTAAGGTCAAAAAGGAAGATAGTAGCCTCATCTATTGAATTCTTGCTAAGCTTGGCCCTGCATACTTTGTATTTGTTTCTGCCTTCCATTCCACTAGAGAAGCCATCATTTCTTCAGGAACCACCTAAAAGAATCCCTCTTTTGATTCCTTTTTTGATTCTTTGATAAGAGAGGAATAAAAAATCTTATACCTTGGTCTTATCACTCCTAGAAATGCTTCTAAGAAAGCCTTAGCAACCCAACAACAATCATATCAAAAGAATCCCAAGAAGCAACATCCTAAAAAATATGGTCCGAAACCAAACAAGGGTCTTAAGCAATTTTAGTCGCAAATTGAAAAATCAACTCACCAAACTGATAAGGAAAATAAAAACAAAAGGGAAGAAGATCGATAGACATTGCAAATTTTGTAATCGTGATGGCCATATAGAGTCCAAATGTTTTAAGAAGATGGAAGCCTTAGAAGCAGCAATGAAGAAGCACAACATCAATTTGGAGAACTCTTCACCTTCATCTTCAGGAATGGCACTTTCTGCTTGTGGTTGTCAAGCATCAAGTTCTGGTTATGCATTAAATGTATCTTCCTCTTCTCATTCTCATGAGTGGCTCATTGATTCTGGAGCTTATTATCACATGGAAAAAAATAAAGCCATGTTTTCTTCTTTAAATGATTGTAACACCAAACATATTTATGTTGGTGATGATAGATCTCTTAGTGTTGTAGGATCTGGAACCATTCATCTCGATAATGGTCGGTTTCATGATGTACTATGTGTTCCTACCTTGTCATGTAACCTTCTCTCTGTTTATCAGATAACTCATTCAGGTGAAAGGAAAATAGTAGAATTATCACCTCATGATGTTGTAATCAAGGACCTCAAAGATCCTAAGCATATTTTAGCTACTGAAATTGCTAATGATTCCACAAGGTTGTATAGGTTTGAAAACTTTGGGTCATCATGTCTTCCCTCCATTTTTGTTGCTCATAATGATGAAGTGAGCAAACTTTGGCATGAGCGATTTGGTCACTTAACCTATCGCTCTCTTCAAACTCTATGTAAGGAAAATATGGTGACAGGTCTTCCTATGGTATCTTTCTGAGATGGTGTTTGCTCCAGATGTGTACTCAGAAAACATCATCGGGATAGTTTTGACAAACGTGCCTCTTGGCAACTTCAACCCCTTTGCAGCTTGTGCACAGTGATTTATGTGGTCGACTTCTTGTTGTTTCTTTCTCTGGTTGCAAGTAATTCTTAAATTTCATTGATGATTTTTCTAGGTGCACTTGGGTATACTTCTTAAAAATCAAGAGTGAAGTTTTTAACATGTTCTTGGCCTTTAAGGCCTTTGTTGAGAAACAATCCGGACATCAAATTCTTAAGTTAATATCAGACAATGGAGGAGAATGTGTTAACGACAAATTTATCAACTTCTGCACTGAGCATGGCATTCAATTGCAACATACTGTTCCATATACTCCACAAAAAAATGGTGTAGCTGAAAGGAAGAATTGCAACTTAAAAGAAATGGCTAATTGTATGCTTTAATCTAAAGGAATTGGTCTCAATTTTTGGGCAGAAGCCATTAACTGTGCAAATTACATAGTAAATCACACTCCTACTAAGGTTTTAAAGAATATAACTCTAGAAGAGCCTTGGATATCATCAAACCAGATGTAAGTCACTTTCATGTTTTTGGAAGTGATGCTTGGGCCCATATTCCAGATGCGAAACATAAAGCCTTAGAACCTAAGAATGAAAAATGCATTTTTGTTGGATATTATGAAGATGTCAAAGGATATAGACTTCTTCAAAAAAAATCCAAAAATATAATCATTAGAAGAGATGTAAAATTTGATGAAAATATATGGACCTGCGAGCCTAGTTCGGCGGGTGTGCCACCTTTGGCCTGCGAGCATGATTCGACATATGTGCCACCTCTCTCTCTCTCTTCTATTTTTAATAGCATTCCTTCTAGTTCAGATGATGAAATCGAGGATGAAAATACTCCACCTCTTGAAATTATTCCTCTTACTCCACAGCTTCCAAGATGGGTTCGCTCTACTCGGGATGCAGCAGGTTCTCTTGCAGGTGAACCTGCAGATCGACGACGTACTCGTTCTAAGTTCGAAAGAGCCTCTTCCTTATTGGCTCAAGTTCTAGAAAATCCTAATCCGTAAAAATTTGAGGAAGCCTCTAGTCATCCAGATTGAGATGAAGCTATGAATGAAGAATATCGTTCCTTATTAGCGAATGATACTTGGGATCTTGTTCCTATTTCAAAAGGAAGAAAACTTGTTAGATGCAGATGGGTTTACAAAACAAAGTTTGGACCAGATGAAAAAGTGGATAGACATAAAGCTTGTCTTGTCGCTAAAGTATTTTCACAATTTGAAGGCATTTACTATACTGAAACCTTCTCCCCTATTGCCAAAAATGAATTCTATCACCCTTGTTCTTTCCCTTGCAGCCTCTTTTAAATGGGAAGTCCATCAGATGGATGTTAAATCTGCCTTCGTACATGGAGATTTGCATGAATAAATCTACGTGGAACAACCCCCTGGCTTTATCCAAAATCACTCTAGCCTTGTTTTTCACCTTAGGAAGTCTCTCTATGGTCTCAAACAAGCTCCTCGGGCTTGGTATGCCAAAATGGATAGATTTCTTTTAAATAATGGCTTTTCTAGGTGTCATTCTGACAACACTATCTACACCAAGAAAGTGGGTAAGTCCTTCACCATACTTGTTATTTATTTTGATCATCTTATCCTTACTGGTAGTAATCCAAACCATATAAACCATGTGAAGTCTAGCGTCAAAAATCAGTTTGAAATGACAGACTTAGGACACTTTCATTATTTCCTTAGTCTTCAAGTCTTGTAATCCAAGGAAGGAATTACCCTCTCTCTATCCAAGTATGCCTGTGATCTTCTACACCACTTTCACATGGAAGAATGTAAGCCAGCCCCTTCTCCCTTTCAGTCTGGAGTCAAGCTTTCAGTCACTTGTACTACCCCTGAAGTTGATGCTACCTTATACCGTCAACTTGTTGATAAATTTTTTTATCTAACCCATACACGTCCTGATCTTTCCTTTGCCATTGGTCATGTCACTCGGTTTATGCACCAACCTCATGAAATTCACTGGAAAGAAAATGAAATAATACTTCGACATATTTGAGGTACAATTCAGTTCGGGATTCATTACATTGCAGGAGCATATCCATTGTTGATTGGTTTCACTGATTCTGATTGGGCTGGTGACCCTAATGACTGAAAGTTGTAGGATATGTATTCACTCTTGGTTTAGGACCTATCACTTGGTATTGTAAGAAACAAAGTGCCATCTCTCTTTCTTCAGTAGAAGCAGAGTATCATGGTGCAGTTGAAGCTAGCAAGGGCAGTTAGCACCCAACATCAAACAACTCCAGACGATTTCGGAAAAAAAAACCACGAAATATACATGACTGGTGAAGAAATGTTTTTTCAGACACGGAACCGAAATTACGATATCCCACCAGACACCAATTCATCAGGGGATAGCATGAGTGCACCAACAAAACCATTGACCATATCAAAGATACCTATTGAAACTTTTCCAAAGATGGCTAAGGGACCAACTAGGCAGGCAGGAAACCATTCCAAAGCGGCCCATAACTATAGCATTGTGGATGATTTAGCCCAATCTCCCATCGCCTTGTTAGCCTTGGAGGTATTAAAATCATGCCCAGAGCAAAGGAAAACCTTAATTTTCACATTAGGCTCCATAGACCCTGCCGATTCATGCCTAATGGATTTCGATTTAGATAAAGCCACCCCTAGGCTTCCTTCGATGGTCGCCTTCTAGATACTGGTGTCAGTTTAGAACATCACCATTCACCTATGTATCATTGACGAGGGTGCATTCACATGCATCATGTCAAAAAATGTCAGGCAGAAGTTAGGGTATCCCGAGCTAAAGCCATCTGACATCACACTCAGAGCATACGACGGGCGCTCATCAGCTCCCGTTGGTCTCTACCAAAACGTCCCGGTCTGCTTAGCCGAAAAGATGGTCGTTATAGACATTGAAGTCTTGGACACTCAAGTGGATTCAATATACTCCTTGGATGGAGTTATATATATGCCATGTCAGCCATAGCCTCCTCCGTCTTCCGAACTATGATGTTCCCCGATGAGGATCACATCATTATTGTCGACCAATTGAAATACCATGACAAGCAACCCCTAACAAATAATGATGCCATCCTACCCTATGTAGACACATCTACCGAGACGCTTACACGATACCGAGAATATGACCCCGGCCAGTTCAAACTATCATCCATCCTTGGGTCATTCCTAGGAGATCCCCCTGTTATACCAGAATCATCATATGTTGTCACAGAGGCTCTAGTGTGCATGATGTCCGCATCAAGCACCGAAGCTAGCCAAGAGACAGAGACGAGAAGTATCGACAGCAAGTACTCGGCCATGATAGCCTCTCTAGCCTACGCCGCCTCCCAAAATCCTTTCCTCTATCCCCCAGCTAGTTTTGTGTCCCAACAGGTCTTGGCCATTGTGGTGTTACCAAACGTATAATTTGCGATCCCAATTTGGTACCTGGTCCCACCTGTCGGGACAAGAGCCATGCACATCACCTCTACAGGGTTAATCCCCCTCACTCCTAAGGAGGCCCCACCCGTTCAGGATACTATCACAAAAATCCATGCAAAGCCAATTCCCATCGCAAAATTGATGGTTACGACCAAGAACGCCAATAAAAGAGGAAAGAAGGCTGAAAATCCCACCATGCAACGGGAGTTACAACCTTGCGCCATATGCGACATAGTAGGCCACCATACCCACATCTTCCCAGGGCTAGACGAGTTAAAACCGATCCTTAGCTCTGCGGTAAATAACGCGGCAACAAGTTCCTGTAAAAAGGAACCAGCCCCCAAAAATCAAGGCAAAGCATTGCGTACTAATCACACATGCGCTATTTGCAGCCATTATGGGCACTATAGCCATCATTGCCCAAACATTCCATGATATAGGGACGCCTTACATGCCATCGAGCCATCCTATCAAGAGAATCCCTCCATCCAATCAGCAAGAGATGAACCTCGCATCATTTTATACCTGAAGGAGGAACAACAGTCACCTGAAAGACTCCTAGCCATTCCCTCTCCCCCTATTGAACGTTGTGCACTCTGTAATGAACGCGATCATTTAATTGTAGGATGCCCAACCCTAGAAATGTTTTAGCAATTGATCAGGAGATCATGTCCAAGTTATGAAAAATGCTCAAAAATGAAAGTGCTCAGAAGTGGTTGCAATCTGAATGATCGAAAATTTCTCGTCACTGCAATTCTGGTGCCACAAACGATTTGCAAAATAGAGGTCGTATGCAGAAGTTATTGAGGTTTGAAATCGTCTAGTAAACTCCAAAAAATGACTGTTTGACTTGGTTTGACTTTTGACATTTTAGCAAAAAAAGATATATATGTTAAAAGTGATTTTTGGTAAGGTTGGTGGAGGCCAATCATTGGGTGCCACGTGGCCTACCCAGAGGCTTCCATGTGGCCCCAGGCCTAGTTGGTTTAAAAAAGGTCCAAGGGTAGCCAACTCGACCTCCACGAGTTTATGGGCAGCCTCTGCACATAAATTTGGGTCGAGGTCTGCACGCAACGACCTGACTGTTACACTGAAAATTGTCATCCTGACATTCTGCTACGTGTATGAGCTCATTATTAATCATACTCCTCCCTTTGCAAGTCTAACATATCAGTTCCTCATGTCAAGCCTTGAAAATCAGAGAAAAGTTCCTAAAAGTCTCCTAAACTTTGATGTCGCACTTTCTCGCTATCTTTCCTGCGGTCCCGCACCCAATGTTCAGCTATCCTGCATACCTGAATGCACTTCATCTGTGTTAAAAGTGGGGACCCATGTAAGATAAAAAAGGCGCAAGTAATTTCCAAAAATCTCAATTAAAGTGAATTCTAGAAGCTTCCAGAAAATATCTTGCGGTGATAGAACCACTCTTATGAGGTGCATGTATCCCTTACCTTATGGATCTAACCCCTTGATGTGAGGAGCTTATCCCTTTGAAGGAGGATTCTATCCCTTCATATTTGGAACATAAAACCTCCTCTATTCTACTATAAAAAGAGGCATTGGGTAGCCTCAAAAGGGAGTTGAAGCTTTAGAATATTTGAAGTTAAGTGCTGTTGAGATTCAGACTCAGTTAATTAAGAATTTTGTGAGGAGATATTACATACCTCTATTCGTCTTGATTGAGGAGTGCAGAGCTTATCAAAGTAAAGGCGATTCCTGCTTCGGATCCCGGAAAGTCCCATGCAACATCAAGGCTCAGGTTGTAAGGATTTTCTTCTTTTGAAATTAATACAAATATACTCATTTTTCTCAATAAGCTTTCAATCAATGGTTTATTTCATAGATTCCTTGATCACTATGATAAGCATGGTTTATGATGATTTCTATATAGGTGCTATGTAATATTTTTATTGTTTGTGACTGCAGGTTTACGAGGAAAACTCCTTCAAGCGCGCGAAGGACAACAACAACTTCAAACAAGCACTGGACAAACGGTAAGTCCTTAACACCTCTATAGAGCTTTTCATGGATCGTATATGCTTAGAGAAATATTAGTCTATTTGGCTATTTGTTGCTAGATAATTTTAGTACTAGGGAGATCGGTCTTGTCTGCAAGACGGATTAATCCTCCAACAAATTGGCGACTCCACTGGGGAAAGAACTTGTTGTTTTTGGTTCTCTTTTATTTTGATTTGAGGAAACGTTTTTCCTAGTTTTTGATTGATAGACATCTGCCTGGGTAGCTTAGGTTTTCTCTGTTTTTGAAAATTTTGAGATCTTTTATGTTTTTCTATAATTTTTCTTGGGACCGCACTTTGCCTTCTTTGCATAGTGCGGGCAATTTCGCATTTTTGCTTTAGTAAACAGTGCGGTACCACACCTATTACTTCTGTAAGCCTGTGGACCCTATTAAAATTTTGAAAAAAATTGGATTTCTTTCTTTAGTTTATCTTTATTGTAAATTAGATTTTCTAGTTTCTACCTAGATTGATGATTGTTTCTGTCAAAAGCTTTCTGTGAATGAATCTTAGCAGTATTGGTGTTTTGATGATTTTCTAGAAGTTTTGTGTTGTGGATTGTCTTTCACTTGGTCTTTGTAGCGATTCGAAGCATTGAATGTTTAAAATACCCGAGATTACATTGGTCTTTTGTCTTTTTCCGAATCTGGCCTGATTGTGAAGTCATCCTCTATTAAGAAATAGAGTTACTTGTTTCTTTGCAAACCTTCGAAAAGAAACTTTGTTATTGGTTTTTGAATTTCATTTTTTATAAAAACATAATTGAGTGTTTTTGATCTGTTTGTTATTCTGAACGAATAGATCCTGAGTTTGCTGAAAAGCTAAGTAAAACCTTCTTCAAAGAAAAAAAAAAAAATTTCTTAAAGCTTTAATTCAATTAGATTATTAAGATTTGTAGGTCTCAGAATTAGTTTGATAGTTTTGAGTGTTTTTCATAGAATTTTGTAGATCTCTTTTGAAGAAAACTTGTTTAGTAGCTTCAAGTTTTTGAAAGTGAAAGGATTTTCTTATGAGCTTTGATAGTTTGTTTCATTTTTGCGTTATTGCTGAAATTACAAAAATATTTTCTTTCAATTTCTCTTAATGTTTAAAGAAGGAATTGTTCATTAAAAGAATTGCATTCTCCAAATTTTCCTTAATTAGAACTTCATTGAAAGGAAACGATCTGATTATCATTTTTTAGGTGCATTTTTAGTGTTTTTGGAAGTCGAGTTTTCACACCATCAGAGTTTCACTTCTGCACCTATTGACTTAAGAAACAACTCTTAAAAGTAACGCTTAATTAAAATTCATCTAGCAATCTTTTTATTTTCTAGGGCTCTTATCACCAACATAGCTTAGGCTAGTATCTTGGAGTAGGGAGTAATTAACTCTCGAAGGTAGTAAAACAAACAAGTAGAAAAATATTGCGGTAGGAAATAAACCCAATCGTAATTTGTATAATCTGGGAAGCTTCTCTTAAATAAGTCAATCACGAGATCATGTCCGAACCTTTGAGACAATCAATTCTGTTTCATTGGGGAAGATAGAAGATTTTGCACGTATTACAAACGGTAAACCTTGGATTAACCATTGTTGAGGAGCCTGGGGTCACTTGTCGGTAAACCTCAGATTAACCATGTCGAGGAACCTTCAAGGGGATTGAGCTTTGTTACTCTGCCCTTGCGCGTGAGATCGGATCGTAGATTGTTCCCCCAGTTATATTTGTTACTATTGGTAACCTTAGTGTCCATAAACTTAATATTATTTCCTAAGGTGACGGTGAAGGAAAGATCTCACTGTACCTGGAGCAGACGTCGACTAGACTCACTTGGACTCTCTGGGGGGTTATCTTCACATGAGATGGTTTTGTGAGGAAAATTGTGCCAGTCTGTTTCATTAAGCAGGTTGTCAGGGTAACTGTTCCAACCGCCCTTTCTGTATTAAATTTATACTAAGTTGGATTTCATCACCAACTAGTGTTTTTAGTATAGGAAGTTACTGTTTGTGTGTGGTTTGAACTCCTAGATTTTTAAGCGTGTGATTCAACTGTTTGTTTTTTAGAGGCCTTAGGTGTTTTTATTGAAATTTTCTTTGTTTGCGTGTGATTAGTTAAATATTTAATCGTGGCAGAATTGCCGAGACAATCTCTGAGACTACAAGGGAAACCCCCTGAATATTCACCAAGTCAGCTTGAAGGGCTTCGTGCTCTGGTATCGTCTAGTAGCGGTAGGATTAAATCAACAGAAGTTGGAACTTCATCCATAATAGTTCATCCTGATTATCAAACACCCATAACAGAACACATTCAAGAGCTGATTTCAGTTTCTGAAGTTACTGGTAGTATTTATCCTGCCAGTGAATGGTATGACGAACCTGAGATCTCTGAACTTGAAACCGAACCTTCTGTTTTGGAAACATCTTCGGGATTTATTTCACCAACTTCCAGCGATCTTGGTTCACCTAGGGTAAGAAATATTGTCACTGACGATCTTCCATCTGGACTAATTTCTATTGAAGAACTCACTAATCCAAATGAAGATTTATCTCTTCCAAATTCCCCTCAGTCGTTAAATCTTAGGGAGCGTGAATCAATTTTCTACAGCCCTATTCGAACTACTGCTTGGTACTTATCCTTAACAAATTTTTTAGAGAATCCGGGTCTTGCTTTGTCTCCACCTCGAGTTCCATTTCATCCAACACCCAAAGGTTATTATCCGTCATCCATTATGGCAGGAGAATCATCCATGTTTTCCCAGACACTGGAATCATTTTTACATGGTGGTCCTTCTGTTCCTTCGGGATATCAGGCTTTGTCTGCTAATTTCTCGGGGGTAGCTCCTCAACCAATTGAACGCGTGTTATCATCTGGTTTAAGTGGAATTAAAACTGAAACGTCAAACGAAGGGCAAATTTTTATGATGTCTGGTAATATTCTGAATCCGCAACCTCAAGGCAGTCAGGTACCGCCTGGAGGGCAATCTCAGGGAAATCAGTTACCGCCTGGGGGGCAACCTCAAGGTAGTCAGTTACCGCCTGGGGGGCAACCTTCAGGTAGTCAGTTACTGCCTGGGGGTCAACCTCAAGGTAGCTTTTTCCCAGGACAAACTGTGGAATCATATTATTTTGGGCGACAACCCCAAGGGCAGTACATACCTCAGGGTTATCAACCCCAAGGACAGTACACACCCCAGGGTCAACCCCAAGCTCAATATGCTCTTGAGGGTCCTTATCAGCCCCAGCTTTAGTACGCGCCTCAGGGTTATCAACCTCAAGGTCAGTACCCAATTCAAGGTTACCAACAACCTTCTGGTCAGTCATCTCTTCAAGGAGCCGGAAATTTACCACTTACTTATCAACCCTACGTTCAACCAGGTTATGGTCCTTATGTTCAAACTTTTGCGGGACAATACCCCGGAATGAATATGGTGTGGGATCCATCCCAATATAAACAGCCTATGCAACCTAATGTGCAGTTACCTTTTCAACCTAGACAACCTTTAGTTTTTGGTCCAACCTAGCAACCTGTCCAGCCTACTATTCAAACTCCTACACCTAGTTCTGTTCAGCAGTCTGTGCCTAGTACACCTCAAACTCCGCCTCAAACTGCTACAACTGCTGCGGCATCTGTCCAACCTGTAACACCTATTTCTAGAGTATCTGTAACGCCGAGTTTGTCTATCCCTGCATTCGTGCAAATCCCTCAAGTCTCTGTACCCCAGTCAGGGCCTTTCGTTCAGACTTCGGTTCAGATGCCTGGAGGAAAAGCCGGTATGAGTACAGTTGTCACAAGTCGACTGCAATTCACGTATCAACCGTACCAGGGATATCCTCAATTTGGTCCCAGTTCAAAAAATCCAAATTATCAGTATCAACCGTACCCTGGCTACACTTATTAGCAGCCTCAACAACCCTAGTTTGGTCCGGTTAATCCTGGTTTTCCAGGAGGTTACAAAATTCCTAACGCAAATCCAATTCCCAGTTATCCTGGGTATCCACCTCCTGGAAATGCTTTGGCTACTCAAGGTTTTCGTGACCCTAACTGTCAGTTGCCATTTATTGCAACTTTGGATTTACCTGATTTGACACGCCTTACGAATGATCCGATTTTATATTATCCGTACTGGCCGCCAATGCCACATAAGTTGCTCAGTGATATACCGAAATTCGAAGGTAAGTCAGGAGAGGATCCATCAAATCATGTCATGACTTATCACCTCTGGTGTGCATCTAATTCAATTATTGATGATTCGATTCGCTTACGTCTTTTTCAAAGAACTCTTATTGGTCTTGCAGCCAAATGGTACATTGAGTTACCACGAGGCTCGTTTCATAATTTCAGTCAGTTAGCAACTGCCTTCTTGAATCACTTTCAGTTGCCTGTCAGATACCACAATGGCACGGAATTATTAACTTCACTTAAGCAATCTACGTCTACGTATATTTCTGATCATATTCATGAATGGCGACGTAGAAGGCGTTTGGTGAAAGTTTATATTCCGGATCAAATTTTGGCAGAATGGTTTGTTAAATCATTGTTACCCAAGATTACTGAAGATGTAGCTAAGGCCGGTGTTGTTACTGAAGAGCAAGTGATTGCTCAAGCTCAGTACCTTGACCTCGTTTACACGTAGTCAGGTACTTTACACGAAAAAATCCCCGACCTTCCAAAACAAGGTCAGATAGCTACTGCTCCTTCAGGGTCTCATGCTGCTGATGGCATGATTGGTACAGTCAATACGAAAAGTAAGAAGAAATCTTCAAAGAATTCTTCTCCTATTATAACTTTACCATATTCCCCGAAAGGAGAATCTTCCCCCGAAATTTTTGCCGACATTCATGTCGTGGAGACTTCTACGGCTAAATCTAAATCCGGTGGTAAAAAGAAAGGGAAGAGTAAAAACAAGAAAAATTCGAAAGAGAAAACTAATAAAAATGAATCCAATGACGAAAAGCGCAAACCTCGTTACCCTTATTAAATTTGTGACAAGGATCACTTCACTAAGGAATGTCCACATCGTGCAGAGGTTGCAAAATTCGTTAAAGGTTCACAACAACCTGCTGTCTTGAACGATCCTTTTCCGACTCAAGATAGCAAGATGGTTAGTTCCACTTCGATTGCTTCAGAAGAACCTATTTTGATGATGTCTCATGTAAGGATTGTGACGCGATCGCAAGATTATGGTACTAAGAATCCTGTTGATGGGAAAGAAGTAAAATATTCTAATGTAAATGCATCAACTACACCTCCTCCTATTTCTGGTTCGCTACAGATCGAGAAACAAAATCCAGACTTAATAAGCAAACCGCCTGCTAAAGGTGTTCTTCGTAAATCAGCTTTCAATCCACATGCAAGAGCTGCTCAGAATTACAACATTGTTGAAGACTTAGCTATTTCCCCTTCAGCAATGTTGGCTTTGGAAGTGCTACAATCATGCCCAGCACAACGTAAATTTCTTTTTTCTGCTATAGGAGCTGTAGATGTTCAGGATTCTAATCTTATAATATTCGATTTAGAAAATAGTACACCTCATCTACCTTATCAAATGGCTTTCCAGATACCAGTGTTAGTCAAAAACAGACCGATCTATCGGACTGTGATTGATGAGGGAGCTTCAACGTGTATTATGTCGATTCAATGTTGGAAATCACTTGGTTCTCCTACACTCAACCAATCTCCGATGATTCTTAAGGCTTTTGATGGTCGAGGTTTCCACCCTTTTGGTATTTTGCAGGATTTACCCATAGGGGTCGAAGGTAAAACCGTAAATCTAGATGTGGAAGTGGTTGATGCCCCTCTAGATTACAACCTTCTTCTAGGTCGCAGTTGGTCTTATGCGATGACTGCTGTTGTTTCTTCGGTCTTTTGACTCATAAAATTTCCATATCAAGGAAAGATCGTCACAATAGATCAGTTAACTTATTTCTCTTCCGACCCAGCCTCTACAGAAACAATCCAACACGTTGGTAAAGTGACTATCCCTTATAAGGATGTTGGAGTAGGATTAGTTAAAGATTCTGGTTTACTAGGAAATTTTGCTTTTCCTCCTCCTAATGTATCGCCTGCTGTTGCAACTATTCACGTGATTTCGTCAAATACTATTATGTTTGATGATCCTTGGATCATACCTTCTGATTCCGAGTTAGATTCAATTGATGGCATGATGCCTTTGAGTCCATTTGAACTTGCATACTAGGCCGTACAGTCAATTTCTGACACCTCTTCAACCAGAATTGATCCAATGAATGGGATCACTGAGGAATCACTTTCTATATCTAGTTCAGCCACAACAACATTTCTGGATGTTGTTCATACTGATGAGCAGATTCATGAATTTTTGTCTGTTGATGATTTACCATGGGAAGATCTGCATCATCGATCTTCGTTTTTACCTGAACCAGATCATTTTGAAGATGATTTCGTTTAAATTTTTACTGCTGAATATGTCAAAGAACCCCAGAATCCATTGCAAAATCCCGATTCTGAGTTAAATTTGGAAAATATTTCTCGAACGGTTCCAATTGACATTTCGGTAAAACCCGGAATAATTGAAAACATTCATATAGGTGCTTGCTGTACTGGAGATGAAATTAAAGCTTATAAAGCCCTATTTCAAGAATTATGTGATGTGTTTGCCTAGTCTTATGAAGAAATGCCAGGAATTGATCCGTCAATCATCATACATGAAATCAAGACTTACCTGGATGCCAAACATGTTCGTCAACGTTTACGTCAAATACATCCTCGAAAAGCTGTTGTTATCAAAGCAGAAGTTGAAAAATTACTTCGTGCAGGTTTTATTTATCCAATTCCCTTGACGGATTGGGTATCAAATATTGTTCCTGTGACTAAAAAACAAGGAACGATACGAGTATGTATCGATTATAGGGATATTAATCGAGCTTTTCCCAAAGACAATTATCCAACTCCCTATATCGATCAGATAATCGATGATTGTGCCGGTAGCGAAATGTTTTCCTTTATGGATGGCTTTTCCGGGTATAATAAAATAAACATACTCCCTGCTGATCAGCCAAAAAAAAAATTTATTTGTCCACGGGGTACATTTTCTTATCGCAAACTACCCTTTGGATTGAAGAACGCTGGAGCAACTTTTCAAAGGGCAATGTCTTATGCGTTTCATGACATCAAGCACATTGTGCAGCCGTATCTCGATGATTTACCTGCTCATTCATCACGTAGGGCCAACCATCTCACACACTTATGAGCTATCTTTATGAGGTGTCGGCATTATAAGATTAGGCTGAATCCACACAAATGTGTTTTTTGTGTAGAATCGGGTCGTTTACTGGGATTTGTTGTTTCGAAATCAAGCATTCACGTCGATCTGTCGAAGGTCAAAGCTATTGTTAAATTACCTCCTCCTTCAACTTTACGCTAACTCCAAAGTTTGCAGGGGAAAGAATTTTTTTTACGTCGGTTCATTCCTAACTATGCCGAGCATACAAAGGGTTTCACCCAGTTGTTGAAACAGAACATTCCATTCTTTTGGGACAAGATCACTGATCGATCTTTCGATGCACTTAAACACGTGTTGACCCATGCACCATTATTGCATCCTCCCAACTACAACCAAGATTACATTTTGTACCTCGCTGCTTCTCATTCCACCATTGGGATGGTGTTAGTTCAGGAAGATGAACCTCACACTGAACATGTGATTTACTATCTTAGTCGAAATCTGCATCCGACCGAGATCAAATACACACATGTGGAGAAATTGGCATTGGCAGCTGTCCTGGCTGTCCAGAGGTTTAGACACTACATCTTGTTACGTAAAACCACAGTAATTTCTGATTGTAACCCTATGATGTATATTTTAACCAAAAAATTTCTAGGGGGAAAGTATTCCAAATGGATAGTCATCCTGCAGGAATTTGACTTGGAGTTTGAGAAATCCAAGGCAAATAAATCTTTGGTATTTGTGGAACTGATGTGTGATTTTCCCTCTACTGATACTGAAACTGTGGCAGAAGAGCACATTGCAGATGAATCTCTGTTTCTTATCAGTACGCTAGATCCATGGTATGGAGATATTATTGTTTATCTCCAGACCCAATCTTTTCGGCCTGAAATCTCACAATCTCAGTGACGGAAAATACGCTTCCAATCCCAACATTATAATATCATTGGTGATACACTTTATCGTCGTGGAGCGGATTCAGTTTTTCAACGCTGTATTGTTCATGAAGAAGCTGAAAAGGTGTTAAATGATTGCCATTCTGGAGCATGTGGCAGTCATATGTTTGGGTATGCCACAACCCAAAAGATATTGCGCGCTGGCTATTTTTGGCCGTCGTTATTCAAAGATTGTATTTATGCAGTCCAGAAATGCCACAATTGTCAACTTTTTGATCATAATATGCGCGCGCCACCCGCTCCTCTTCATCCCATAATTGTTATTGGTCCTTTCAAGAAATGGGGTATCAATTTTATTACATGTAACCCTCACTCAGCTGGGGGGCATGCATATATTATCTTAGCAGTAGATTATTTTACTAAGTGGGCTGAGGCGATGCCTACATTTTCAGCTAACGGCAAGACTGTTGCAACTTTCATATTTAATCACATAATTTCTAGGTTCGGTGTTCCACAGCAGTATTGGATCTGCTTAGTCATTTATAATGTGATGATGGTGTGAAATGAAAAACGATATCAACCAACTTGGCACCATCCGATTTCCACTCGTATTATCCACACGAGCCAATGGTACGGTTGAAGCCATCAATAAAGTTTTAGTCACCATGATCGAGGCAATTATTGGTATTCCTAGGAGGTGCTCCATGTTATTTTTGACACTTTGGGCATATCGAACCTCGTGGCTGTCAGTGCGTTTCTGCTCTTTCAACTCGTTCGGTTTGGAAGAGCTGTGTTACGATTGGATACGAAATTTAGATCCTTTGAAATTAGCCATAGAATTACTCTCAGCTACATCTGAAGAGGAGAAATGTTTCCTGTACTTAGCTCAGCTGGACGAAAATCGACGAAATTCCATAATAGAAAACGAGGCTCATGTTAAACGAATGAAAGCTCAGTATGATAGAAGTGTTACCCCTCGAAATTTTTCAGAAGGAGACCTAGTATTAGTTTATGATCAAGCCAATGATAAGCTAGGAGCTAGGAAGTGTTTGTATGGCATGGCCCAATCATTATCGAGAAGAAAGTTAGCTAAAAAGGGGCCTATGAGCTGATAGATTTTGACGGTGTCCCTTTGGATAAACCCAGAAATGGACTTTATCTGAAGCGATACTATGCTTAACTTGGTATGGAGATTTTTTATTAGATTAGATTTCTTTACTGCTGGTGTGTTTTAGATTAGAAAAGTGTGCTTAGTTTAGGAGTGTGTTTTTATCACTATTCCTGCTTATCTGAGTTCTACTCGTGATATTGCAGATGTCGACGTCTCTTCAAACCTACGTTGGTTTTGCTGATGGTGCTTGTCGTAGTACACGAAACATTTCTTTCGCAGCTTGGGTTATCTATTCACCCTCTAACGAGTTAGTATCCATGCATGGGGTAAGCTTTGGTCAAACAATGAATAACATTGCCGAGTATAGTGCAGTGATTGAGTTATTATCCAAATCCATATCATTTGGAATTTGGAGTTTGATTGTTAGGTTGGATTCTAAACTTGTTGTATTACAATTGAATCGAGTTTATGCCATTAGAAATCCAGTGTTATTACGGTTATTTTTAAGAGTTCGTATCTTGGAACGTGAATTCGATTACATTGAATATCAACATATTCCAAGACATTTAAATACGTTAGCAGACACAATTGCTTCTAGTATGATAAATCGACATTTGCAATAATCAAAGCAGTAAAACAAACAACATCCATAATATGTATACAGATAGCCGGTAAATAGTGATATATCATGGCATAGAATGTTTTCAAAAACATACATCGTCTTCGATCATAGGTTGGAAACACTTTATGATCGGCAAAATGGTAACACAAAAAGTCAAAAATATGAGTCTACAACACGATCATCCCATCACTGATGGTGATCACGATAAGAAACCACTACCCGAGCCACCCTACACAGGAACCTTCTAAAAGGTCCTGGAACACCAATCACGTATCTCTGCAATCTGAGTGGGATCTCATCTATGTCTGTCTCTGGAATATCTAGAGTTAGACGCTCTAGATGATGCTCTAAATCAGACAAAATTTCCGCTGATTGGCCTACTGGGGCTGGTGCGGCTTCAACTGGTTGTCTTCTGTCATAAGGCTGGAGATGGGCTGGTCGCCGTAGACCCACATCTGCATTCATAAAATTTTTTTTGGTTATTAATTGATAAGGTGATCAAAAAATAAAAAATAGAATTTAGAATTTGTTGAAAATGTTTTTACCTGATTCATCCCATTGTTCCCCGGCTGGGAGAGTCATCTCCCGGTCGCTGCGGAAGTCTATCTTGGCATACGGAAAGTCCTCGATGACAAAAAGTTGGCGGTCCAGCCAACGAAAATATGAAGGAGGAAATCGAACAATCTCAGCGCCCTCAATACCGTGATGGGCCATCAATGCAACCCAATGAACCATCCTAGGTTATCGGGGTCGACCAGCATCAACAGGAATACTTTGCGGAGCTAGCATGGGTACCCGCTCTAGAGAAAAAGTGACCACGATGGATCCATATCCAAAGTTATTTAGTTTTCCATTTTTCGCTCTAGTCAGTTGGCCTTTTACATTGGCCAACACGGCTTCGCACCAGTTGAAAATGGTGCCTCGAAAACAATCTACAACAATACGCATCTGGGAACTGGTAGCCACACGCAGTGCGGAACTCCCACACAGTCTGGTAACAGTAAATGCAATTAATTTCAGCTCGGGACAGATGATAGTTTTTATATCAATCCGTTTGTCCCTGGGGTCTGCTTCATCGTTACAGAACTCTTGTCAAAGGCTAGCGACAGTTTGGCCACCTGGCCTAGTCCCAAACACGGAAAGTTGTCCGCCCCTCTTGGAAAAACCAATCAGAAAATAAATATCCTCTAGCTCAATTTTGAGCCGGTGGCCGCCAATAATGAAACACTGGTCCTGCACGTTCCACCTGTCTACCAGCCATGTCAGGAGGTCTACCTGTGCCCTCATGCCCTAAATGGCCCAAAATTTATACAAACCGCATGCTCTTAAAGCCTGCATTATGGGAAAATGGAGCATCGCGGCGTCATCCACATCCTCATGCTCACGTTCTCTCCAAATCAACATCTTGCTAATCCTACAATGCATAAAAAGATAAGTTAGAACAATCTAATTTGAAAATTTTTGGGAGGGAAATGGAAAATTTGATTTTAAAAATTCAATTGCGTGGGGACCGCAATTTTCCTTCGTACACAGTGCGTAGGAACGCAAGCGTTCTATATTAAAAGTGCGGACCCATGAATTTTTTCTATATAGAAAAAGGTTGGGGTCCGCAGGTCATGTGTGTTGTGCTTGCGGACCCCCAAGGGTAATTTCTTAAACATATTTTTTCCTTAAAAAATGAAAAATAAAGCCTGAAAAGAATTGTAAACGGATGAAAAGCAAGATTAAGAGGTCGTGGATTACCTGGGACTGACGGTTCTCGGTTTCGTTGGACGGATCTTTCGGAATATTCACAGGAACTTTTTACCCAAAAGATTCTACTTTTCACTCTGAACTTGAACAATAAAAATGAAATTGAAAAAGTCCTTTTTATAAGTTTTTTCGAATAGATGAATTTTTAATTTATTTATTTTTCACTTTAAAAAGGGAATTTTGAAAGCATTTTTTACTTATTTTAAACAGGTATGTGTAATGTTTCAAGTTTTTGTGCAGAAATTGGATTTATCAGGAGAATTGACCATTTTTCAACAAAGAGCATACTTTTATCACTTTTTCGGACTCTTTCAAAATTTTACAAAAAATCGAAACATTGGAGTTATCTTTTAAGCCCTTTTTAGACTCTCTAAACATGAAAAGATTGCCAAGTACTTGATTGTTCGAACTCGTTAAAGTAAATGAATGATCGTCCCTTCAGTATAAGTTTACCCCTTTTACGGACTGAAACAGACTATTTACGAAAAAGGTATACGTTGACTAATTACGGTCAATAGAGTTCTCTCTCGCATTATTTTATCCTTTTTCGGGCTCGAGAGACTAAATTTACGAAAAATTACACCCATGGAGTTTTCTTAAGTTTTTTCTTCTGACTCCCTAAAATTGAAAAACACCGAGTTTCTCCTATACTGGACTCGTTAAAACTTAACAGCAAAGGACCTGTTCAATTTTAAAAACAGGAACGAACCACTCCTTCTTAGGGTTCGAATTTTAAACTAAGTTGGACTCATCCGAAGGATGAGCTTATAAGCAAGCAAATGTTATCCTCCTCAAGCTTGTCAAAAATAAAGAGGTACTTTCCAGAAATGGTGGGGGAAAAGAGAGAAAAATGGGCGTGTTTGTTGTATTTTAAATTTTTCGAAAATTCAGTCAACCACTCTTGAACACGACACTTTCATTCACCTGGGTTGGGAAATCCTTTGCCTAACAGTTAATCAAACCATATTGAAAGTCTTGATCCGGTTTCTGGGTATTAGCTTTGGGTCAATTGTCACCAAACCATCTGCAGTGTCGTTATGTGTTCAAGAGGATAGTTCAAATAAACCATTCATCTGCAAAATATCTGTCATCCATTTTTGACCATCCCTGAGTCAGTCCTTGCCAATATATTTTCAAAACTTGATCTATGATTTCGTGTTGTGGGCTTGCCTACGACAGATCACTTTCTATCGACATCAGCATATTATCTAGGAAGTTGATCCAGAAATCGTCAATACCTTGAAATCTGCATGCCTCAATGGCAGGTTTCTCGCTTTCGACGACAGGTTGCATCATTGACCTTCGATCGAATGATTCCATGACGTGTTCGACTTCAGCTCATTCATTCACATTTCATGGATTGTACTGAGTACTTTGAGAGCCATTGACATTACTGGTGGTTTCTCTCACACTTGTTAACAGTTCACATCATTGAATGGTAATCAAGTGGTTTCTACCATGTTCGACTTCAACACATTTATTCACATGGATAGAATCGTACTAGTTCGAGATGCGGAAATCAAGACCCTGGATCTAGTTTCTACCATCCAAGCTGTGAGGAATTTTGTTATCATTTATACAGTAGACTATTTACAAATAGATGGTTGCGTCCATACTGTGTCTACACATGTCTATACTGTGATGTACTCAAAATCATTCCTGTATCAGAACAGTTTGAATTAGTCTCTAGTTAGTTTTGATCTGAGTATGGGAATGCCTACCTCAGCGATGATATATATATAATTTTGCATTGAATGTTTTTACAGGTTCCGACTGGGGTGACCACAGGATGATCCTTGAAATGATAAAGTACTGCACTCTTCATATATGACAGACTTCAACATCATCTATTCCAGACTTTTCACTTTAGGGGGCAATCTGTTACACTAAAAATTGTCATCCTGACATTCTTCTATGTGTATGAGCTCATTATTACTCATACTTCTCCCTTTGCAAGTCTAACATATCAGTTCCTCATGTCAAGCCTTGAAAATCAGAGAAAAGTTCCTAAAAGTCTCCTAAACTTTGGTATCGCACTTTCTCGCTATCTTGCCTGTGGTCCCGCACCCAATGTTCAGCTATCCTGCGTACCTGAACACACTTTCTCTTTGTTATAGGTGTGGACCCCTGTAAGATAAAAAAGGCACAAGTAATTTCCAAAAAGCTCAATAAAAGTGAATTCTAGAAGCTTCCAGAAAATATCTTGCGGTGATAGAACCGCTCTTATGAGGTGCATGTATCCCTTACCTTATGGAGCTAACTCCTTGATGTGAGGAGCTTATCCCTTTGAAGGAGGATTCTATCCCTTCATAGTTGGAACAAAAAACCTCCTCTATTCTACTATAAAAAGAGGCATTGGGTAGCCTCAAAGGGAGTTGAAGCTTTAGAATATTTGAAGTTAAGTGCTGTTGAGATTCAGACTCAGTCAATTAAGACTTTTGTGAGGAAAGATTACATACCTCTATTCGTCTTGATTGGAGGAGTGCAGAGCTTATCAAAGTAAAGGAGATTCCTGCTTCGGACCCCGGAAAGTCCTGTGCAACATCAAGGCTCAGGTTGTAAGGATTTTCTTCTTTTGAAATTAATAAAAATATACTCATTTTTCTCAATAAGCTTTCAATCAATGGTTTATTTCATAGATTCCTTGATCACTATGATAAGCATGGTTTATGATGATTTATATATAGGTGCTATGTAATATTTTGCTTGTTTGTGACTGCAGGTTTACGAGGAAAACTCCTTCAAGCGCGCGAAGGAAAACAATGACTTCAAACAAGCACTGGACAAACGGTAAGTCCTTAACACCTCTATAGAGCTTTTCATGGATCGTATATGCTTAGAGAAATATTAGTCTATTTGGCTGTTTGTTGCTAGATAATTTTAGTACTAGGGAGATCGGTCTTGTTCGCAAGACGGATTAATCCTCCAACACCGACCTGCACGCGTTTGGGATGACCCAACTCCTTGGGCATAAGGCCGACCTGCACGTAGGTCTGAATGGCCATTTAGGTCGGGTGAGTTTCGTCATTTAACAAAAAACTTTATGACTTGGCAGGAATCGAACTCGGGCCTCCCGCCTGTGAGTGCATAGGCTCGACTGGCCGAGCTGTGCATTAGATCTTATTAATCTATGGGTCAATTACCTATTTAAAGTCTCATTTTGTTTTGGGCGGAGGTAAAAAGGGCTAGCCCCATCTGATGTGACCCAACCACCGTGACCAGGGGCGACGTTCAACCTTATCCGAACGGTTAATGTAAAATGCGCATGTGAAAATGTCCTTAAAAAACTGTCAAATTTAATGTTGCCGCTATTTATGGGTGCGGTTACAACAGTTAAGGAATTTTTCTGAATCTGGAGCAGTAACTAGAGTTCCTCCATTTTCGGAGGAGGTTTTTGAGGATATTGGGAAAATATTGTTTTTTCCATAAATCCCTCATTATTGAACGAAATTGGGTGCAAAAATAGTCATTTTTGGGTATTTTAGACATTTTGAGCAGTTTGGCATAGGTTTCAGGTCAAACAAAGGTCATCTTTAGCAGTTTTAGCTTCGGGGAAGATCAAGGAGCCATCAGGGCCATCATGGAGAAGGCAATGTATTGGGCTTTCTTTATCTGTTTTATGTAAATGAATAGTCATATCTGGATAATTTATACCTTCTGAAGCTGATTTTACAGAGATTTTTTCCTATTGAGGTTTATTTTCACTTGTACTTACATTTTGAGCAAATTAATACATGAGGGACATGCCATTGGGAGCTGGACCAACAGATGTAGCCTAGGAGGGGTGAACTGCTTCAAAAATTTGCTGAGTAATGTGCTTTGTGAAGTTTATTTCTCTGTTTTTTACTGCTATACATTGATAAACAATTACAATACTTAATCAATCCTCCTCACACATAAATCTTTTTAACAAAGCCAAAACTATTTATTTAACCTGCAAATAAAGAAGAACCTTATGCACACATTATTATTATTGTTTGGATAATTAGCACAAAAAAACTAATACATTCCATTTAGATCAGCGATGGTATCCATTCCATGTAGTATACCGCGCTGACCTGACCACCCAATATTTATGCCAAATATGCGGGGGAAATCACCCATTACGCCACTGTCACTATGTCCCTAGATTCTGTGCAGTGCTAGCAAGTATGCGCTCAACCATAGTTCGCCTCTCCCAAGAAGATGACTCTGAAACTGAATCCATGAATAGCTCGACGACCCAAGAAGATGACGAGTAGATCCATCCTCTTTCTGTCAGCTGAAAAGGAGTCAGTCGGGAACTCTTAGTCATCCCCAATCGCTCTTCGTCGATAATACCAACATGTGCGTTATGTAACACATGCAATCATGTGGTCGCCACTGGCCCTGACTTAGAAGAACTACGCCGTTGGTACCTGTTAGTATCATAATTTTCATTTTGCCATCAGTGATCAAAATATACTCTTTTCATATTCATATTAGGGGTCCCACTCAGAAATTTTTTATCATTCCACTAGGTCATGCAAAATTTTGGTCACTGATTAGGATATTGAGACCATTACTACTAATTTCACCTCCATGTTAAATGGACATCATCATGGTCAGGTCAGTCATTTTTGAAAGAGTCCCATAGTCATCATGGTCATCATTCAACTCATTCTTCCATGTTGTGCCAACATTAGGTCATAAGGTCAAAATCATGAAAATGGTCATTTCAACATCAAATTCATCTTTTAAAGGAGTAATAATAGTCAAAGGTCTTCAACAATTTCATGTTCCAAAATCTCATTTCCAAGTAAGTGGTTTTGTGTTTACCATATTTGTCTCTCAGTTGTGCTTGGAAAGCTCATTTCCCTCTCCTAGGGTTTTGAGGGAATTTTTCTTTGTTTCATGACTTACATGGTTAAATCATCAAAAATACTTGTATCCTGATGCTCTTACACCTTCCCATATCCTTAATATACTTTCCTAAACACTTCCCATCACTCCTATCCCTCAAATCATCATTTTTCCACGAGCCCTAGCCTATTGCTACAATTTGACACTTTTCTAGACTAGGCATGTGTTTTTCCATTTTGGACCCATTCCCCTCACTCAATCCATGAAATTCCACTTTCCCCTACTCTCTAACATCTATCCCTATCCCCAAAAATTTCCCCAAGAATTTAGACAACCCCTAACCCCTTCATTTCCCTCCCTCTACAAGGTAGTCCTAAATCCCTTGTTTTTCCTACACCAAACCCTAGTTTCCTCTCCCACTGAGCTAGGGTTTCCTATGGAATCAGAGAAATATGAGTAGAGGAGGCATAAGGGAGGTCATATAAGTAAGTATGAGGTAATTTTAGCTCATAAAAATCATGTCCCCACCATTTTTCAAGAAGTGATTCCAAGGGAAAAATCATTTTCCACACATAGGGCCATTTTTTCTTCAAACTATGTTTATGACCAAACGGAGATGAATTTGACAGAAGTGAGAGAGGTGTTTTTCCATAATAGGCCAAGGAATAAAAACCTCCTTCGGTTTTTTACACAGGTGTCATGGTTTTTGAGAAATGTCAAAAATACAGTTGCTACAAGAGGTTTATTTCACTTCTAGAGTGACCTTGGGAAAATCGAATTTTATCCTAGATGGAATGTCCAAATGAATTTATTGAGGAGTCAAATGATAACTAGACAGAGATATATTTCTAATGGATTTTAGGAAGCCCCCCAAAAGTTTCCTGCAACAACATACTGCTTTTTTACACCCTCATTTTTCACTTTTTGACCAGTCTTGGGAGAATCAAGTTTTGTCAGGTAAAATCAAGTCCATTCTTAAAAATAAAGGCATATTTGGAAATTATACAGGATCATCTTTCCGACTAGTTATCCTAGGACCAATTTTGACACCCGGAAGGCCTCCAAAAGTGGTCTCCAAAAGGCGCTTTTCTGGGAGGGCACAAATCCTTCTGTGAGGGCGCAAATGACAGAAACATGGTTTTTCACTTTAATTTTGACTTCACTTTAGAAATGCATGTTTATACCTATGTAATTGATGATGGTAAATGTAATTATTCTATGGATAAGTTACCTAGGGGTAGATTAATTAGGTAAAAGTTGTCATTAAGTCAAATGAATTAGTTTGAATGTATTTAGGGAGGAGTCACTTAGACCTCCCTACACTCTAGGTATCAGTTCAGATTATTGTGGATCAGCTCCTCGAATTAGGGATTCGACCCCTGATGTTGGGAGAGGTTTTTTGAGGCCTATATCATGTCATTTTTGACTCATTTTCAAAGGTTGGAATTAGTTTGGATGTTAGCTTATTGATCAAGGAACTTTTGTACTCAATTTTGGATAGTTAATAAAGAAGAGTTGCAACTATTTTTTGGGATACATGTGGTATGATGTTTATCATTGTTTTTCCTTAAGTTTCATATGTTAGAATGTGTTTTATTCATTTTCATTACATCTCTATTGTATGATCTCTTTGAATTTGATAGGAAAAATACATGCTTGCTCATGCTCTGTTTAGGGAAAGTTATCATAATTTGTTCATTTTCCTCTGTTTAAGAAGAATACATCTCCCATGCTCTTCCTAGCTTCTGAGTCTTAAAACCATCTCATTGAAATCATTTTAAAGTGGTAAGACTTATGCCTACCTTGCCCCATTGGATCTCTGCAACCCTATCTCATTTTCCCTGACCTTGCTCCCTTGACCTAAAATCTTCATCGAGTGAAACCCATCCCAATCAAATCAAAATAACCCCTGCACTCATATCTAGCCTAAAAACCCTAATTTTTCCATCCATCTTGGCTGTGACCTTGTAGGGCTAGCTACCAAGTTAAAAGTTTGGTCTATGGTTACCTCTGTTGGGATTCCTTCTTTAGACTTGGGAATCTGGCAGAGTAATAACAATATCCAGTCACATCATCAAACGAGCAGGACGAAAACCCCCATGTTAGGATTTTTTGCCTAGTATGTCAAGGAAATCACCCTGACTGATTTCCATTCTTCACCAACGGTTTATGCATCGGATCAACGACAAAAAATTAGGCAGGAGATGACGCCGTCATCATAATTTTATGTGACACTTTCAATCAGGGCATACGCCATATGCATATCTACCTCAATTCGCAGTTAGTGGTGTCACAGTTAAACCAAGAGTTTGAGGTACGAGATTCAGATCTGTTTAGAAAATATTTGCGGGCAAAAAGATTAAGCCATCAATTTGATCACATTACATTCACAAATTTACCAAGAAATCAAAACCAAACAACTGATTGCATAGCTAACAATATCCTAAGATGGAATGCATCTCAGATAAACCATCATACATTTAAAAAAAAAGAAAAGAAAAGAAAAGAAAAGAAAAGAAGATATCCATCAACACAACACATAATCCATAAACAGGGGACACACCATGTAGATCTGGAAAAAATATCTCATATATATAAAAAATACGTGTCTGAGTACAAAAAATATTGTGTCTCTGACTTGTAAGTCAACCCAAAGATACAAATATACAAATCGAAAAAAATAAGGGAATCATCCTCATAATCGACGCTTTCCCTGTGTACAATAAAGCCTCTAGGGTGGTTCCCCCCCCAGGTGGGGCACCTGGACCCACAACTGCTCTCGCTACCAACATTGGAGCCATTGTCAAAACAAAGATCGCCACCCGATGCAAAGTCGACCGATAGCCCCTCTCCTGGGCCATCAAAGTCTCTAGCCATGCATCATCGAGGTCATCCACAAAACTTCAAGTAGGCATCCCCTGGGTCAAGCGGCCCACTCGACCCCATGCATCCTTTAAAACTCGAGCTCTGACTTAAAAGTAGCCATCTACTCTATCATCTCTGCGATGCGAGCCTCCGTCGCCTCAGCATGAGCAAGCACAATAGCGCGCTCACCTCATCATGAGCAAGCACAGTAGCGCGCTCGATAGCAGCCGAGCTACTACCCTCCCCCGAAGGACCAGCCTCCCCACCAGGTGCTTCACCCTGAGGCTGTGCCAGAGCTCCTCCATGTCCTCCGCCTATGCGAGGAACACCTCGCGGCCTCCGGATCAGCTAATGTCCCACCAACCGAGCCATAGGACGTCCGACCTCGCCAGCATCTGCAATAGAAACAAAGCTATGTTAGTGTCATCGTAATACACATATAAAACATAAATACTCAAGTAAATGCAGAATAAAACATAAAAACATACATGTTGGCCCCCATGTGTGCCTAGCAGGAAGACCCATGTCTAGGTCTCCATAGAAGTCCATCCCCGCATAAGGGAAAGGTAGGAACATATGAGGATTGGCCTCAAACAAAGTCTCTATGGTGGCTTTCCAATAACGCCCCACCCTACCTCCACCACCGCGAGGCATCACAGGGGCCCACCTCCTCATGCGAGGCTCTTTTGGACCCATAGCAGGCACAACCACCGTAGGCCTCAGCAACACCACTCACTCATACATAATGCTGCACAAAATACTAGCATATATAAACATCTTGGATCCATCCTGGACCTTGGAGAGCTAGGCCAACATCTCGTCATAGCAGCGACGGGCGAAATAAAAGAAGTGACCAGCCTTCAGTCGGCGCAAAACACCAATCTGTGGGCCCGACACCCGATTGGGCGTAGACGACCCTGATAGTATTACAATAGTGGCCAGAGCACACCGCTTGACCAAGTCAGTCACCGAGGCTATTTGAATACATCCCTTCGTGAGAGGCACCCTGTCGCAATGACCCTATGAGAATCGTTGAAGATCCACTCTCCCAGGGGGAAGCGGATAAGGAAGTGCCTCATCCTGAGGCAGCAGCCCAATCAAAAAATAAATATCCGTCTCGGGACGGATAGTCATCTCACACCCCCATAGTACCATGACCTTGTGTCACCTGTTTTGGCATTGGATCAGGTAACGCAAAAGACGATCACATGATCGTAAGAGGTCATTATCCATGAACTTGAGAAGACCCCAGCGCGCAAAATATTGGCGCGCATTGGCATCACTTGCCAAAGCAACCCAGAGGCCAGGCCAATCCCTCTCCCTCCACAACATCCTATCATCAAACATGCACACATCAGTGATAGTAAATGCATAAAAAATTGACAAAATTTCCCAAATTGTTTTTTTTCAAAAAATTGCTTTAACTCTCCACACGCTTGTTCCTCAGAGAGGCGTGAGAGATGTGCGTCTATTTTTCTCACAGATGCGGAAAGGGAATGCTTAAAGCCAGTACATGCATGATAATTTCACGCAAAACCCTTATTTCTGCGTGAAAATTACGGGCCTGTGATTTGATCTCCCGCACGGTTAAGGAAAAAGCTGACCTGGAATCTGTACAAACCTATTTTGTATAGACCCCGATACCGACATACTAAAAAAATTATAATGCAGGACATCATGGGGATGACCTGGCTGAAGAATTGCGAGTCTCGGGTACTCAGGCTGACCACAACGACAAGAACAACTCCACAAAAGCCTCTGATCTCTCAAAACCTCAAACACTCAAATTTCGCAAATGAACTGAAATGAGCCATATTGGATTATATGTCGCCATTTTTAGAATTTTTGGAGGATTGTAATGAGAGCTTCGAAGGCCCAATTGCAAGACTGAAAGAAACACAGTGATTAGCACTTCATAACGCCTAAAGGAGGTGCCACACATTCACACTTTCCGAAAAAATAATTTTTTAGTGCCGACAAGTATGCTCTCTCTTATCTTCTTTTCATTTAGCACATGTATTTCAATAATATTTGAATGAAGAAGATGCTTTCACTTAGGGTATTTTGTTGCAGGTATTGTGCAAACCATCTATCACTCCATCCACTGAAAGTACCAGAGAAGGTATCATTCTACCCTTAGCATGATAGAGTACTGAAAGTACCAGAGAAGGTATCATTCTACCCTCTGCATATCTTGACATCATTTCTCCATAAGAAATTAACCATAGGTTCCAAACACCTGACCATGTTTATCATCGCCCCACCTTGCACATGATAAACATCCTTGTTGGTCGGTAGAGCCTCCCCTCCATGGCGCCTGTCACTGAAAGTAGACCATATATCAGAAAAATCATGATGCTATGACCATACCACCTTAGTCCGGGAAGCACTTCATGCCCACTTACCCACCATGCATCAAGTCAAGTTTTACCATATCAAAATAAAACCCCTTTCTCGAACTACCAGGTTTTTCAAGGAGATCAAAAGCGCACCACCGTGCCTCGCATTTGGCCTACCATACCCCCATCAACATAGCCCATCTGCAATAATTTCCATCTGCTTCATCACCCCCACACAAGAGACCAGCCAATGGGGCCCCCACCCTCAGCAAAAAAACATTCCTCACATCATCAGTGAGCGAACACTTTCATGTTTTGGGGCACTTGTCTCTATGTTTTGTACAATCCAAATCCCATTGTTTCATTCTTTTGGTAAGTGTACAAAGACTGCAAACAGTGCACAACGTCCCCCACTCATCCATCCATTTTTTCTCCCATGGTAGCAATCCCCTGTCACCCTTGGTCAGAGTATCACACCTCTTATGCATAAGCCACCATGACATTCATAAACAACATATACCCACCCTAGACGTCCTACCGACTCCAAGGATTTCCCCATCAGAAATAGTTATGACTGTCGCCAAGTTGCTAATTATACTCCGACCTTGGGCCACTGAATCCCCATCATCAGATTTCAGTCACCCCTTGCCATCATGCCTATGTTAAACCTATCACATCCGAGTCCCTGATCCCTTGCATCAGTGACTCCCTCGTTTGGTTGAGGCTTCCTTTTTTTCGACTTAAACTTTTATTTTCCAAAAAGGAAGTGGTACCTTGGATTACCCCTCACTACAAAAGGGACATCCTTGGGTGGCACTATGGGAATCATCATTGCCCATAGATGTCATCTATCCTCCTGAAATTCGATTACAACACAAGATTTCATGTCAAGATGGGATCGTACCTTACAACCATTCCACTTTGATCAAATTTGTTGAAGACCCATGCCATTATAGGCATCTCTTTCAACAATGCTTACGGTGGAAGGCCCCAGTCATACACCCATGCGTACAATGAGCATTCATATGCCATACCAAGCTTACACATGTGGTTACCAATTTCCACCTATTTTCAAAGAAAAAACGCCCCTGAGGGCGTCAACAATCATCGTCATCAACCAGCAGATCATTAGCATACTAGTGACACATATCGAATCTATATCTGTCAAATATATTTGTTTAGCTAGCCAAAGCATCACGAGTATGGGACATGCCCGCATCATAGAAATTTTTTATTTATTGTATCATACCATTTCTTGTAGGGTTCCCATAGGACATGTTTGCTCTTCAACACGTTTTAAGGCGTTTCCAACTTCTTGCTACATGTATGTCTCTCTCTCTCTCCACACAGTACACCAAAAATAAACTATAATGTATTTCAGCTATACAGTTCTTCCTAGACCTCACACATTAGGGTGAAACTGTTATCACAGGAAAATCGAACAAGAAAAGATGACATTATTAAATGTCAGGTAGAAGGATTTATAGGGATGAGGCACATTATAGAATCTGAATTTTTTTAAAAATCTCTAAGGTCCATAAGAAAAATCAAATTGCGCACTCAAGACACTAGCAGAATGCACCTTCACGTGCATTTTTCTTTGATAGGTGCGCCTTTGCGCGACTTTCCCTCAAAAATCCGCGCGGACCTGAGAGTGGCAGAAGTCACTTTCTGGGACCACAAGGCACACTCCAGGAAAATGATCCCACACTTGAGGCCACCCAAGGAAAACCACCTAAGCCTCCTTGGGACCTCAAGGGAGCACATAATGGAATCAAACCCCTCTCTTGGGTCACCATCCATCTATGTACCAAGATACGGAAGGAGAGTTTGAATTCATCTATAAAAGGCCACCAAGAGATGAATAAAGGGAGAGCACATTGTTATGCTGGCCAAAATTTCTTTGAAGCAATCCAGCAGTGTGTAATCCAGAGAATAAGTAGAAAGGGGATTCAGTTGTTGGCGATCCAACAACTCCAATCCTTTGGAGTTGAGAGATATACCTTGCACCAGGCATCTAGGAGGTAAAAAATGTCCTTGCATCGGGTCTTAGAACTCCATAGTTTTAAGGGCCCTTTGGCAAGTATGTAAACATACTATATTTTATTCCTAATAACACACAATAAGAGGGGACATTAACGCCACCATTAGTATTATTGTATTATTTGAATCTATATGAGATTTTGTGTTTTTTGTTTAGTTTATTCTTGTTTTCTCTCTACATATACATACTATATCATTATCTAGTGTGTTTTGTTTTATAGCATGTTCACTAACCTTCTAACTCTTTTTTTTATCTTCCTGTGACCATAAAATTAAGAGGCATCGACCAATCCTCTTAAGTAAGTGTGGATTGGTACAATTTTGCACGAAATCCACCAACATACTTGGTTTTAACAAATTTTAAACTGTGGAATATATTAATTATTCTATGTTTAACATTTAAATCCTGCCGAAAATCTTTGCGCCTACCTTCGGTTCTGTGGATGGTCTCATGGGGAGGGGGCTAGCCCCCTCCAAAAATCTGCTGCTCGGTCCATATAACATTAAATAGATGGCAGAACCTTAGGCTTTTAAGACCCAAAGATGTAGCATGTTGGTAAGGTAACCGGATGGTGCGGGAGAGGTCGTGTGTTCGACCCCAACCCCCGCACATAAGTTTTGTTGGAATTAATGTGCGCCTCAAAAGTTAAAACTTTGGGTTATAAAATAATTCCGATACGAATTTATATACAACCATTCCAAGGTTTAAAACTTTGGATATAACAATATAATCGAACTTAAAAAAACCACCATTCCACCATAATGTATAAACCTTGGGATAAATAATACACGCCACCAATAATTAAAACCCACCTTTGTAATATGGTCCAAATAACATATATGAAATTCGATGCCACCAATGTATATCAAACTTGAACCTTAGCATAAAAAATTAAATTTGAACGAGACCTTGGAGAGGGGGTCCACTAGGGGGACACGTGGCGGTCACTGGTTGGGTTGTCCTCCTACATAAAAAAAAATCGAATTCAACCTTAGGAGAGAGATCCTAAAAAATTTTCACATTCAAGCCAAACTGGCGAATCCTGTGGTGACACTTGTCACAGTGCCACTGGGAAAAAAATGAAGAATATTCCCCACATGCTGACTGGGTGCCATGTCATCAACCTGTCACTATTCTACAATTTTTTTTTTAAATTGCCTGTTCTAAACGGCGGTTAGCAGGATATAAATTCTTCATCCTGAGTCGGTTTTCAACAAAACAATTTGCGTTGGATTCCTGGAAATGGGACGGTTGCATTAGTTTAGTTTCCAATCAATTCTGAGTACTTTAATTTTTGAGCTAAAATACTGAGCCTCTGATCAGAGCTGCATGTCCTCCATCTCAAATTCTCTTGCAAGAACCTCTTTGCAAGACTTGATGAGTTTCTCATCACATGAAAGTATCAAATCACTAACATAAAGTAAAATGATGAAAATTTTACCTTCTACCACAATATGGTAAAGGTTCGCATCTTCTTCACTCTTGGTGAAGCCCAACTCGGTGAAGTAGTTTCCGATCCTGGTGTACCAAGCATGAGGTGCTTGCTTCAGCCCATACAATTCTCTCTTAAGTCTGCACACATATGACTTTCTGTCGAAGGTGTCAAAACCTTATGGATGCTCAATGTACACCTCTTACTCAATCACTCCATTGAGGAAGGTTGTCTTTACATCCATTTGATGTATCTTCCATCCCATTTACGTTGAAAGTGAAAGGATGGATCTAATTGATGAGTACCTTGAAACTGGTGCAAAGGTCTCATCATAATCAATCCCGTCCACCTAAGAGAAATATTTGGCCACAAATCTGGCCTTGTGTTTCTCTACACTCCCATATGCTGCCTGCTTCACCTTGTATATCCACTTGGATCCTACAACTGGCTTCCCCTCTGGTCTTGGGACAACTTCCCATGCACTGTTTTCGATAATGGAGTCATACTCCTCAACCATGGCATCAACCCAAATTGGTAGCTACAATGCTTCCTCAAAATAGGATGGATCTATCTCTACACCTTCACTCATAAGAACCATGTATCCAGTGTATCACTCTGGGGACCTTCTTTGCCTGCGATGTGATGTGGGTGCTCCCACATTCTCTCTAGCATCAAGCACCAACCTGTCAACCTCTTTGGTGTGCTTCCTTCCGTCTTGGGATGTCTATGCATGAGTGGGTGCATCCACTCTCTCTGCATCTACTTATTGATGATCCGCATCTAGAGGTTCTTCTTTTGGAGCTAAGAGATCCTCAACTGCATGCAACTGAAGCTCCCTCTCAGGGGAAATTTGCATGGCCTTCTCTTCATTGAATTTCACATCTCTTAAGTCAACCAATTTCATCCCGTGTGCTGGAAAGTACACCCGATAGTTGTGAGGTGTATAAATGTACCCCAAAAATATTCCCAACTCAGTTGTTGGCTCTAGCTACTTCTAGCCATATTTGGTCACATGGAAATAAACTAATGAACCAAAAATTTTAAAATGCGACAAATCTGGTCTCTTACCTGAAAAAGCTTCATCTGGTGTATTCATCCCAAGTATATGATGAGGACTTCTGTTTTTCAAAAATATTTTTGTATTGCATGCTTTCGCCCACAGATGCAAAGGTAGGCCCTGATCATGCAAATTCACTCGTGATGCTCCCACAATAGTTCTTTTTTTCCTCTCTACAACCCCATTCTGCTGTGGGTTATGAGGTGCTATCAATTCCCTTTGAATTCCATCTGAATCAAACTGGAATTTGTTAGAGACATATTCTCTAGCATTATCTCTCCTTAGAGCCTTCACCTTCTTCCCTGTATCTTTCTCCACAAGTGCCTTGACCTCACAAAAATTTGAGAACATTTGATCTTTCTTCTGCATGAAGAAAATCCAACACTTGTGTAAAAAATCATCTAAAAAAATCACATAATACCTGTGTTTTGCTGTGGAAGTTGTCAAGAACGATCCACACACTTTTGAGTGAACTCTCTCAAGGATCGATTTTGTTCAGATTTCATAATCGTGACAGGTGGCTTTGGTATACTTCCCCAATGTACACCCTTTTCATGTATCTCGTTGCTCAAGTGCACCCTTTGGAAGTACCATAGAAATCTGTTGCATGATCTTCAAAGTGCCTTGGTTTAGATGGCCCAACCTTCTGTGCCATAACTCATCGATGTATTGGGTCTCCACATTCTCCGCTTTCATGTTCAAGGTAGCACAATCTTCTAAATCTGATTTTTAGATGTTATTTACTTGAACCCCAATCTTCTTCACCTTTCCTATGGCTTTGTGATGAAGGAACACCTTGCCTTTGCTAAATATCACATCATAGCCGCGGTCCTGCAACATAGAAACATAAAACAAATTCCTCTTTAAACCAGGAACATACATGACATATTTTAACATGAGAGGAGTACTTAACTCCCTCTGAATGGTAACTTTACCTATACTGGTAGCACTATACCTTCTGTCATCTCCCATCTCGATGTGAATCTGGAGATCCTTCTCCTCCAAGTTAATTAAGAATTATTTGTTGTCAGTCATATGGAACAAAGCTCCACTATATAAGTACCACAAAGAACCCATCATTGATGACACCATGCATGCGATGAGGTGAAATCCAACTCAAACTATGAATCAAGTGCTTCAACTGCCACTCCTCCTTAGGGATTCTTTCCGGCTTTCTTGTGCGGATAATTTATAGCATAGTGTCCAAGCTCATGACAATGAAAACATTTTACCTTTGACAAGTCTCGCTTCTTGCCTGTTTGACTGGAATCTGATTTGGAATGGGAGGCCTTCCCTTTCCCTTTCTTCTCAGTTTCCAGCCAAGGCACAATTCTCCTCATCATTAGTATTTGATGAGGATCCATATCTGGTGTTCCTCTGAATCTCTTCTTGTAGCAAGTTGGACCACAATCGCTCCCATTCTGGTAGCTTCTCCCTCCCATTCACCGAGTCCTAGTGTCTATGCTTGCTTTTGGGAAGGCCTAGAAGTGTTAAGTTCACCAAATCATCCTGGGAAACTGTCACACCAACACTTCCAACCTCATCTCGACATTGAGTGAACTTAGTCAAGTATTTTGGTATCATGTCACCCTTCTCTGTCTTAATATTTACGAGCTTGTCCTTCAACTCCAGCTTTCTGTGGTCGTTGCTATTCTGAAACAGATCTGTTAAGGTCTTCCACATAACATATGGAGTGTTGGGCACAACCCAAATTGGTCCAATTTTGGTCAAAGACTCTGCATTTTGAGGAGCGGAGTGCGACATATCTACCGCACGGAATCCAGGGGCTTCGGGGTGGGTCAAAGCCCATCATTTTGAAATGAGTTTCAGGCTTTTAGTTGATTGTTTTGTCAAAGCCCATGGTATGTGGACCATGGTTTTGTGTATATGTAATGTATATAGATTTATGTAAGGATTTGTCAAAGAAATCATCAGGAATTAAGTCTATGGTCAAGGGTTAATTGTATCTATCTTTCTGTGTTTTGGGCCTTAAGGAAAGGCTTCACAGCTAAGTGCACGAAGACATTGGAAGAGTTTGCAGCTTAGTGCGCAGACCACCTGCACCTGTGTGCATAGGTTGAGAAGACGAATGTACTGAATAGATCCATCTTAATAAATAAGAAGAAGTTTTGGGCATATTCTATGTTTATATGTGTTCTGTTTTTATTTATCTATTTATGTGAAGTAATGATTGCAATTTTATGTTGTAATAACACAATTTACCTTGCTTTGTTATATCTTTATGTTTATCTAAATGTGATGAAGTAAATGGTTAATTTATATACAATGTAATAGTTACATGTACGTAGAAGATCAAGTAAATACAGAAAGCAAAGTAAAAGCCACCTCGCGCAGTCCCTCAAGGCTGAAAAAACCTAGTTCTGCAACCACCCATAGCCACCTCGGGTGAGACTGCGATATGCTTGCAGGTCGTTTCCAAAAGGGCCAGTGTCTGAGGGTTTTTTTGGTGCAAAGTACAAAGCCGAACAAGGGTCAAGCCAAAACAAGCCAAAAAACGGTTTTGTTGTCGGGACCGGGATCTGTTTGAGGGACATGTGAATGTCTCATCCATCAAATAAGGAAATACAATATTTGGTAGATTAGAAAGAACAAGATTTTGTAGCTCAGGAAAAAAAAAGGTTCACGATTAACGATTGAAGCCTGGTTGCAGGAGTATATCTTCACAAAAAAACATGAGATTTTCTTTGCGACGTTTGCTAATGAACTACATGAATGGTTTTCGAGGTTGACTGAGAACAATACTTTCATTAAAAATGACAAGGCTACTGCGTGGAACCCTGAATTGGTACAACGACTCAAGGATACCAACAACAACATCTCAAGAGCTGTTGATTTTTGGATTGATAGTATTCTAGGAGGATTTATCACTGAGTTCTCCATAGACACGTCCATATATTACAACGAAGCTAAGAAAATATTTTTAAAGGGACCGCAAGGTAAGTATCTAAATTATTTGAAGTTATGGATTAAAATTATTTTATGTGAAAAGGGCATACTACATATGCAATCAAATTAATGTTTTTGCGAAAAGGGAATAAGTCTGGATTCAGATCTACACAAAGTAGATCGCGAGAAATTTATCGAGATTGGCTATAGTCCCTTGTTAGGTGAATCTGAAAGTGAAGAAAAAAGAATTAACCCTGCAACCCCTAATGGTGCGTCACAACTAGGAGTTGGGAATAATCATCCCTCTACTCCCCTTACCCCTCATCCCCCTCCCCCCCAATTCCCCTCCACCCCATCCCCCTAATTCCCCTAATTCCCCTACCCCTCCCCCTAACCCCCCACGAAGAAACATGGCTGATGACATTAAGTTTTCTATTTTTAGAGGACTCGGATCAGAGGATCATGAGTAGTTTTAGTTTGTGGTTGATGCAATATGGAAAGCAAGAAAGGTAACTGACGAAGATGTAAATAAGGAAAAACTCATCACGACACTGCATGAAAGAGAACTAACCTGGTATATGAAGTATTCTACGACTAATAAAGCTTCTTCAATGGGTGATGTTAAGAAAGCGTTGGTATCAAAATTCAAGAAGCTGAAATCACAGTCGCAATTTATTACTGAACTAAAGGAGATCAAACAGACGAAAAATGAATTTTTTTGGGAGTTGGATCAAAGGTTCAAAATTTTAATGAGGCGAGTAAGATTTAGCATTCCCAAATAACAACATAAGGATTTTTTTATAGCTGCGTTTCTTCCACATATCAGGTTACCCTTGACACAACAGAAAAAATAAACTCAAAGTGAAGCTCAGGAAATTACAATGAAGTTGGAAGCTTCACTGATGGGAGATACTCATGCAGGAGTACAATAGATTTAGAGTGAGCTAGCAAATTTGACCTTAGAATTGCAAGATCTCAAGAAAGGTAAAGAAGTTAAACAAGAAGTTTGCTATATAAAGTGCAAAGCTAAAGGTGATTCTAACGAACAATTCCCTGTGTTAAGAGATTATTTGGCTAGTGGAGAACCTAATCCATTAAATCCAGGATCAAGCATGTGGTGTGAGATATGCAGAACTATAGGAAAACATCATCCAAAATAGTGTTATCTATTACAGAAGTATGTGCAGAGCCCAAGGAAAATATTTTGAAACTTTTTTAAATGAGTAAGGCATGATCAGAAAAATTGTCGAAGTTATGACTTGATGATGGAACACATTGTTGATGCTTATAAAATGCACGCTAAAGGATATGCACACAAGGAAAAAGGACAACATCCTATTCAAGGAGGTTTTCAAGGACGAGGATGAGGAGTTTCGAGGACGTGGCCAAATGATTTATTATAACTGCGGACAGACATGACACTACGCAAGAGAGTTTCAGAATCCTACTATGACATGTAAGTATTGCAAATATTTTGATCATGTGATAGAAGAATGTATGGTCCTTATGGTGAATATGAAAAAGAAAATGAACCAAAAACCCACACAAAATATGAAAATGATGACCGTTGAACCAAGGGAGGATGATCCACGCATAAATATTGTAACTAGGAGTGGGGCTATGAGGGGAGATGATAAAGAAGAAGGTAAGAAGTAGATGGAATATACATGGGTGAGAAAGACCACAAAAAAATCCCCTCGGTTTTGTATTCAGGAGGAAAAATAAATGTTCATGGAGGCCAAGTGAATCTTTATGGATCCTGGAGCTTTTTAACATCTAAATTGCAACCAATGCTGAAGTTAATCCTAATACCAAAGAAGGAAAATTCTAAAGTAATTACTCAGACAAAGAAATAAATCCAGGTATCTTGAGGTCATTTTTGTAGACTTACATAAAGTTGTTGAGGAATCAAAAGGCTGTCAAAGGACTTCAGGAGTTGCTAGACTTATGCGTTGATAAATAAGTGCCACAAAGCGATCGGTGCACAATAAACAAATTACATCGACATAAGAAGAGAATGGGGAAGGAAATGACACTAACTGCGTAGATCAGAGAATATGATATGGAGAAGGTAATCCTAGATTTAGGATCCGATGCCAACGTGTTGCCTAAGAAAACTTGGGAATTAATGGGAAGTCCAAAGTTGGAGTGGTTGTCGATCCAATTGAGGATGACCAAACAACAAAAGATTCTCCCTATGGGAAGGTTACCTGGTGTTGTAGTAGATATTGAAGTAGTGCGCATTGTTGTAGAGTTAGAGGTGATTGAAACTGTAGATGATAGCAACCCATATCCAGCGCTGTTTGGATTGTATTGGGCTTTCGATACTGTGACGATAGTCAATTTGAAGAAAAGGAAAATGGTGTTCGAAAAGGACATTATGAGGGTCATTGCTCCTCTAGATCCATTAAAAGGAGTGCGCTATACAGAGCCTGTTTGGGATGAGTACTACGACGCAGATGTCGACAACATTTACAAGATGAAAAAAAGGAGTTAGATTGGATTAATCCCACTGCAAAAGGTAAAATAAGCTGGGAACATGACAGTTCCTGTACTTCAGATTCTAAAGAAGAACTAGAAAATTGGCATAATCAGTTACATGAAGTATCTACAAGACGATGTGCCAGAATCACAAGATCACTTCGCTGCATAACTTCATAGGTATGTGATCTCCCTTATTATGATGGGATAGGATATGTTAGAATTTTTCTTGATAAATTTTAAAGAAAATAACATAAGAACAAAGGTTCCAAGATTTGGATGTAGCCATGAGGTCTACACTTGCTAGATGGCGGGGTAATCATAAAGATAATATAGGAATTTGGGAAGAGTATCGAAGGCTCATGAGGGTCGGATTTGGGCCAGTAGATACCAGAATTGAAGTAAAATATGAAGGAAAGGTTGACCCATGGGAGCATATTTATCGCCGCACTTCATTTTGGGGAGAAGTTGCAAAACATGAATGGGTACATGTGTTTTTTCACACATTGGAAACAATACCTATGAATTGGTATCTTGAGATAGAAATATGACATGGAACTACAAACTGGACATATTTGGTTGAAGGGTTCATACTAACATTTATTTTTGAAGATGAATCATCGTGCATAGATGAAGCCCTTCAAAAAGTTAGATATTTAAAGGTTTTTAAGACCACAACTTCGCTCACATGGAGGCAACAAGATTGGACCGTGCAGTTGGAGAACATACTGGAATGATATAATGTGACCATGGAAGAGGATGATGAGGATCCACACAATATTGATATCCTAGAATCAGAAGGACATCACGAAGTTGATGGACCAGAACCTGAAATAATTGACATAGTGAAGCCTGCAAAAACGAAGAAGGTGAATATCAGATCAGAAGAAGAACCAAAATTTGCAATGGTTGGAGATTATTGGAATGAAGACACAATTAGAAAAATTGTAGGGCTCTTTCATGAGTATCAAGAGCTCTTCCCCAAAAATTTTTCTGAATTGAAGGGCATAGTAGGAGACCTAGGAGTTATGATGATTCCTCTAAAACTGGATGCGAAGCCAGTAAAGCAAAGACCCTATAGGTTGAATTTGAAATACAAGGAAAAAGTGAAGGTGGAGTTAGATAAAATGATCAAAGCTAGGATCATTGAACTGATCGAAGAGTCTGAATGGGTAAGCCCCATGGTAGTTCAGGAAAATAAGGCAAAGGATGGGATCAGAATATGTGTGGACCTAAGGAAATTGAATGATGCATGACCCCTTTCCCCCACCATTTACAAATGAAGTATTGGACAATGTAGGAGGACAAGAGGCTTATTCTTTCACATATGGCTTTTCAGGTTATCATCAGATCAAAATTGCGCTAGAAGATAAACATAAGAAATTTTTTTCTACAGAGTGGGGTTCTTATCAGTGCACGATGATGCGTTTTGGCTTTAAGAATGATCCCACCATATTTTCTAGAGTTGTAGTCACAACTTTCAAAGAGTATATACAAAAATTTCTGGAAGTTTAATTTGATGAATGGACACTCTTTGGGTTGTTGAAAAAGCATGTTGCGAGCTTGAGGCTGATGTTGGATACATGTAGGCAATATAAAATCTCATTGAATTTGAGGAAGTGCATCTTTTGTGTACCTTTTGGTATATTACTGGGACATGTTTTTTGTAAGAAAAGACTCATGGTGGACCTTGCGAAGATTGCTACTATTTTAAAGTTGGATCCACATAAGACAGTGAAACAACTATGCACAACACTTGGACACACTGGCTATTACAAAAAGTTTATAAATGGGTATGCACAGATAACTGTGCCAATGGACAAGTTATTGAAGAAAGATGTCACTTTTCAATGGGATGAAGACTGCCATATTAGCCTCGACATACTAAAGGAGAAGATGGTAACTATGCTTATTCTGGTTTTCTCGAACTGGAATAAGGAATTTCATGTACATGGCGATGCATCTTGCATATCGTTGGGTATAATACTGGCACAACCAGGAGCAGGATAAATTGATCACCCCATAGATTTTGCAAGCAGAAAACTGTCCAAGGAAGATAAAAAATATTCTATGACAAAAAGAGAAGGGTTAGCTATGGTCTATGCATTACACAAGTTCAAGCAGTATTTGTTGGGAGCGCACCTCAATATGTTCACTAATAGCTTTGCGCTGAAGTATTTGGTGAATAGGCCTGTTTTAGGAGGAAAAATCTGTCGATGGCTGTTGTTGTTCCAGGAGTATGACTTCGATGTTGTAGTCAAGCCAGGAAGATTGAATGTCGAGCCTGATCATATATCAAGGATAGAGACAAGAGAAGAACCCACAAGTATCAAGGATAACCTACTCGATGTGCATTTATTCACAATTAGGGTCACATATGATTAATTCGTGGATATTATTCAGTTTTTGGCCATAGGAATGGAACCTACATAGTACACTATGTACAAAAAGAAGGAGATGGTAGTCAAAGTAGTAGATTTCTCGTTGATTTCATGACACTTGTTCAAAATGGGAACAGATGAAATACTGTGCAGATGTGTCCCTGAACATGAAAGGAAAAATATCCCTCAAGAAGCCCATGGAGGAGTTGCAGGAGGACATTATGCAAGAAAGGCCACTTCATAGAATATCTTGAGAGCTAGGTTATGGTGGCCCACACTACATAAGGGAGAAAATAAGTTTTTTCGAGCATGTGATATATGCTAGAGAATAGGAAAGCCATATAGAAGAGACAAAATGCATTAAATCCACAAGTGGCGTTGCAAGCATTTGACAAATGGGCTATTGAATTTGTTGGACCTATTAACCCACTAGGAAAGAAGACCGACACAAGATACATAATCACCACAATTGATTATTTGACACGGTGGGCCAAGGCACAGTCAGTGAGGGATTGTAGTGTAGATGCCTCCATGAAGTTCATATTTGAATATATTTTGTCCAAATTTGGGTGTCCAAAGATACTGATGAGTGACTAAGGTTCACATTTTTTACAAGAATATTGAGGTGCTGACTGAAGAATTCCAAGTATACCATCAGAAAAGTACCCCATATCATCCACAGGAGAATGGGACAGTTGAAGCCTTCAATAAGATTCCAGAGAATGCACTCACAAAGGTGTGCATTGTGAACAGAAATGATTGGGACCTAAGGATTCCAACGGTGTTATGGGAATATAAGACAACATGCAAGAAAATTACAGGAAAGACACCTTTTAGGTTGGTATATGGACAAGAAGCAGTCATGCCTATGGATTACATTGTGTCAAGTTTAAGATTTGCAACATCACAGATATGGAAAACTTCGACATAATGGAGGAAAGGATGGCACAGTTGCTTGCTCTGGAAGAAGACAGGTTCATCGCTGATTTTCATCAGTAAGTGAAAAAAGCAAGGGAGAAAGCCTGGAATGATAGGCACATCAAGAAGAAGACATTTCGGGAAGGATATCTTGTACTATTATATGATAAAAAATTCGCGAATTTCCCAGGAAAATTTAAAACACATTGGTTGGGACTGTATATCATCAAGCACGTCTCTGATGGTGGTGCAGTTTAGCTCACGAAATTAGATGGTTCGTTGATTCCCGGATGAGTAAATGGTAGTATATTGAATATACATAGGGAATAATATTGTTGAGCCTCAAATTTTTGCTTTCCTTCACCTCATTTTACCTCATTTTCCCTTGTCCATTTCTATCTTAAACCCAATTGATCAATAAATATAGTTAAAATTACTTCTAGAATGGTTTACATGACTGACTTGTTGAGATTTGTGATTTTTGCCATTGTTAAGCATTTTGACCGGAACTAGCTGCAGAATGCAGACATTCCGTAGCTAACCGGCGATTCTGCAGCTACCTTCATGTTTGAGTATGTTCCTGAGAAATTATTAATTTTATGTGAATATTAGTGAGATTTTTGAGTGATTAAATTATATTTTAAATTAATTATTGTGAGGATTTGTAAATGTTCCCAAAATAATTTGGAGAACATGAGAGAATTAGACTTGAGATATCTGAGAATTAATAATAAAGCCTAAGATAGATTTAGTTTCAAGATTTTAGGGATAAATCTATATTGTAGGATTTGTTGAGATAATTAAGGGCTTGTTGAGTGATTAAGGGGATTTGAACCTAAATTGGTTCAATTCAATTTGTATAAATTTATGAGCCTCAAAGGCAAATGGGAGGAGGAAAATAGAGAAAAATAGATAGTGAGGTTTGGACAGCAAGTTTGCAAGCCTGTGGGCTTTTGTAAAAGGGCCATTGATTTGAATATCTGGCCATGAATAGAAAGTTCTTTGTAAATGTTTGTTTTTATATACATATGGGGATTTTGACTTTTGAGCCCTATGAGTGTTGTTGAATTTGATTTGTGAATATGTCTGATTTAATAAGCATATAAGAAGAGAATTGATTTTTTTTAATTAACATCGATTCATGCTTTGGAGTGAATTAAATCTGCATTTGTGAAGAAAACACAGATCGATCATCCTGGAGGAGGACTGGATCGAATATCAATCAAGTTGGGATTGATATGTCGGCTTTGGAAGTCGATTTCAAGGTTGCCGCAGTTCAATTGAAACACAAAGGAACTTATTTAAAGATCGACGCAGAGGAAGAGCGTTGAATTGTAGCATACATGAGGAGCTACAGCGTTAAAGGCAGAATGTTAATGGAATCGATTTATTACAGTTGCAGTTGAGGTGGTTTGAGTTCTGTCTATTTGATCGATAGAACAGTAATCGATCAATACCGGAGGTGCATAGTGAAGTTTTAAAAGTCGACATGTGTGTTAATAGAAATGTCGGAGGTGCGTAAGGAAGGATTGAAGTGGAATTGGTATTGGCACATTGGCTTGGACAGCGATGTGAGTTCGACTTATTAAGAGGACATACCGTGGAAGAGCGTTTTGAAGGATCAAAAAGGCGGTTGAATGTGTTTGAAAGACTTCAACAGCGTTAAAGATTGGGTGGTATACAATCGAATGGAATTCGATTGGATAGGTTTGAAATTGTATAGTTTGTCTAACAAATTCTATTTGTAAATGCCAGATCGAATTGTGAACCGAATCCCATGTTTTGTAATGAAATTGATGGGGGATCGATCTCTACTGTCTTAGCACTGGAAAATTTGTATGAATCGAACATTGGGAATTTAAGACTGTGTATAGAAATTGCAATTCCACAGTAATTGCAGAGGTGTGAATTGAGGGCGTTGAGAATCATATGATCAGGAATTACCTTTGCAGAAGTAAAATTCAATGCAGTGTTCGGGTTTTAAGGGTGGAATCCTGAAGTGAACAAACGTTGAGGTCCTACGTTATTAGTTGGATGAGAGGTAATTTAATTTGCCTAAGCCAGATTGTTGTTATTTGAATTCTGGTTGAATATAAATTGGGAGCGCTGGCATTAAAACAGTGATGTTGTTGAAACACAATCTTCAGCATAGAGAGTAATTCTTTTTGTTTTTTAATGTTGCTGAAACACAATCTTCAGCATAGAGAGAAAGTTCGAATCTTATTTATATTGTGATGAATAAAACCGAGATGCAGTGGTATTACTTTTCCAATGGGCACATTTCTTTTATTGAATTTGGATTTTAAATTCCGGTATAAAAAGCCATGGGTGAGTGTGTTGGTTTTGCTCGCAAATATCAAACTTAGAAGTTTAAGGGGCGCATGTGTATTAGAGTTGGAACCTTGAAATTTAACCCAAATCCATATGGTAAAAAGATAGTGGCCATCCTATTAAGTTGAAGAGAAAAATTTACATAAATGAATGTTAGTAAAGAGTCATATAATGAGAGCATTATTTGGGTTCTAAATGCTTATTGAAGTTGGGTTTGATTGAATGGAAAGTTGATTGTTGGGTTTATGGTTTTTGAAGCATATGATTGAGGAGATTCCGCAAATGATAGTAATTGTGAAATTGCCCAGAGCTGGAGTTTTATTTGGGCAGTTATTTGAGATGCATTTTTATATGCATAGTGTTGGTGAGATTCTGGGTTTTGCAGGGGTATCGTGCATCATTTTTGGTATCAGAGCAGGAATAGCTCTGTGTAAGGATTCAAGTTTTTTTAAGTTGAATTAATTGCATGTGATGAATGAATATCAGATTTTGAAACTAATGAAGATTGCAGCACAGAGATGCAGTGCAGCTGAAGAAGTGAAGCATGATCAACAGGATCTTGAAGGTGAGTTGTCAGATGATATTTGACTCTGGTTTGAAATTTTTTTAGAGAGTTCAGGTTGCAATCAGGTTGAAGAAGTCTTAGCAGAAAGAAGCAGATCACAGCTGGAGTGCAGTGATGAAAGAGTCCAACAAGGGATTCTAAGAGAGAGTGGCAGAACCTGAAGATTCAACGGAGGTTGAATAAAGTTGCAGATGAGTGAAGCCTGAAGGAGCAAAAGAGAATGCTCGAAAGGTTCCAGCAGAGGACCAGTGATTACCAAAAGACCAGATCCGGAGGAAGGGATTGGTGAGGTAAGTGGCAACAGGAGGGCTTGTTGTTGTAGAGGCTTGGTGCAACTCATGGTTGAGAAACTCATGGCAAAGATGACTACTGAAAGTCATAAAGGAGAGAGAAGAGGTTCAGAAAGAGGCCACAGTAGAAAGAGGGAGGAAGAAGATGCCAAGGCAAATGGCATAAGACAACAGTTAGCTGATGCAGAATATGACAAAGAGTTAGCTGAGATCAGGGAACAGTTTGATAAACTGAAGATGAAGATAGAGGAAAGCCAGAGAGTGGGTTGGCTCATGAGGAAGAGAGTGAAGTGGAAGAGACTACAAGTAAAGAGGGATCAACAGATAAACATGCAGTTAACAGAAGAGCTGAGGGAGCTCGAGCAAATGATGAGTATACAGTTGAGACGTGAAAAACTCAGAGAAGCTGAGTTGAAAATGGAGGTTTCCATTGATGAAACTGAAGAGGATATCATTGATGATTTCTTGAACTATTGGGCAGATCCAGATCAACTGGATAATGTAAAATCGTGTATTTTTATAGCTGACATTTGTGATGTGATTACAGGTTTTACTGAGGAGGATGCGCAATATTGCGAAGCTGTCACGAGCATGGAAAATAATCTTTCAGGAGATAAGTACTTTGAAGAAGAAAGCAGTGATGCCTTTGTACTTGAAGCTGTTGCAGTACAAGAGGAAGTTCTTGTGGATGCAGAAGAAGTGAATCAGTTTGAAGCACTGATAAGTGAAGTAGTAGTTGAGACTGTTGAACTTTGTGATTTTCAAACTGAAAGCTTGTGTGTGAATGCAAGGACTGTAAGTGATGGTGAAATGCTTCAGCAATGCCACAAAGAAATTGCATTGTTGGAATACTTGTTGGTAAATTCAGAGTATGACAGAGAGATTGCAGCAGAAGACAGAGTTCATTTCAGTATCATGGAGATAGATGATGTGAAAGGAAGACTAGTTGATAGTCTTGGGAATTCTACAGAGAATTCTTTGAAAAGTTTGGATCAGCATACTGATGTGCTGACAGAGATGGAAAATTTAGAACAACATACTGACGTGCTGGCAGAGGGAAGTAAGGCACTGAGGCCTTATGATTTTTGTTTTAACAAGTGTTTTGTGAATGCAGGTGCTGAAGAACATTTGACTCAGTTGAGAAGTCAAATGAAGGAGAAAGACGCTAATTCTGTGGAAATTTCAAATCCAGGGGATGAGGAATTTATGTTGCTGGAAAGGATGATGAATAATCGAAATTCAGTGCAGGAAGAATCTCAATTTCAGAATTGGGAATTGCAAATGCATAGAGATGAAGACAGCAGAAAGGAGTACACAATGTACCAGTCCAGTAAGTTGCTGATAGGAGAAAGAAGAGAAGAAGTTTTCTATTTCAGAAAACAAGAGGGCATGGATGATTGGGCGGCGGTAAGAATGGAAACAAGCATAGAAGTAAGAACTGAGCAAGTAAGAAATGAGCAAGTAAGAGCTCAGCAGGCAACGAGAAATCAACAATCTGAAGATTTATTGGACCGAGAAATTGAATTAATTAGAAGCATCATGTTGAAAGTGTCTCAGAGGAAGACATCAGCAAGGAAAAGAAGCAGCAGCAGCAGCAAGATGAAGACAGAGACAGATTGTGAAAGTGCAGCGAGTGGAGCAAGGTAGCATAAGATATGGAGACCTGGAGAAAAGCAGCATACGACAACAGATATAGATGATAAGTTGCAGAACAAAGTGTGGGATCCAGGCAGACAAAGATTTGGAACGCATTATCAGGAGATCATGATCATTTTTCAACCTTGGGAGTCTGATGTAGGAGCATTAGACCCGGGAAAATAATTTGTATTTTATTTAAACTAGGGTTCTCATGTTTTTGAGAAATTATTAATTTTATGTGAATATTAGTGAGATTTTTGAGTGATTAAATTATATTTTAAATTAATTATTGTGAGGATTTGTAAATGTTCCCAAAATAATTTGGAGAACATGAGAGAATTAGACTTGAGATATCTAAGAATTAATAATAAAGCCTAAGATAGATTTAGTTTCAAGATTTTAGGGATAAATCTATATTGTAGGATTTGTTGAGATAATTAAGGGCTTGTTGAGTGATTAAGGGGATTTGAACCTAAATTGGTTCAATTCAATTTGTATAAATTTATGAGCCTCAAAGGAAAATGGGAGGAGGAAAATAGAGAAAAATAGATAGTGAGGTTTGGACAACAAGTTTGCAAGCCTGTGGGCTTTTGTAAAAGGGCCATTGATTTGAATATCTGGCCATGAATAGAAAGTTCTTTGTAAATGTTTGTTTTTATATACATATGGGGATTTTGACTTTTGAGCCTTATGAGTGTTGTTGAATTTGATTTGTGAATATGTCTGATTTAATAAGCATATAAGAAGAGAATTGATTTTTTTTAATTAACATCGATTCATGCTTTGGAGTGAATTAAATCTGCATTTGTGAAGAAAACACAGATCGATCATCCTGGAGGAGGACTGGATCGAATATCAATCAAGTTGGGATTGATATGTCGGCTTGGGAAGTCGATTTCAAGGTTGGCGTAGTTAAATTGAAACGCAAAGGAACTTATTTAAAGATCGACGCAGAGGAAGAGCGTTGAGTTGTAGCATACATGAGGAGCTACAGCGTTAAAGGTAGAATGTTAATGGAATCGATTTATTATAGTTGCAGTTGAGGTGGTTTGAGTTCTGTCTATTTGAATCGATAGAACAGTAATCGATCAATACCTGAGGTGCATAGTGAAGTTTTAAAAGTCGACCTGTGTGTTAATAGAAATGCCGGAGGTGCGTAAGGAAGGATTGAAGTGGAATTGGTATTGGCACATTGGCTTGGACAACGATGTGAGTTCGACTTATTAAGAGGACATACCGTGGAAGAGAGTTTTGAAGGATCGAAAAGGCGGTTGAATGTGTTTGAAAGACTTCAACAGCGTTGAAGATTGGGTGGTATACAATCAAATGGAATTCGATTGGACAGGTTTGAAATTGTATAGTTTTTCTAACAAATTCTGTTTGTAAATGCCAGATCGAATTTTGAACCAAATCCCATGTTTTGTAATGAAATTGATGGGGATCTATCTCTACTGTCTTAGCGCTGGAAAATTTGTATGAATTGAATGCTGGGAATTTAAGACTGTGTATAGAAATTGCAATTCCACAGTAATTGCAGAGGTGCGAATTGAGGGCGCTGAGAATCATCTGATCAGGAATTACCTTTGCAGAAGTAAAATTCGATGCAACGTTCGGGTTTTAAGGGTGGAATCCTGAAGTGAACAAACGTTGAGGTCCTGCGTTATTAGTTGGATGAGAGGTAAGTTAATTTGCCTAGGCCAGATTGTTGTTATTTGAATTCTGGTTGAATATAAATTGGGTTCCCTGGCATTAAAACAATGATGTTGCTGAAACACAATCTTCAGCATAGAGAGTAATTCGTTTTGTTTGTTAATGTTGCTGAAACACAATCTTCAGCATAGAGAGCAAGTTTGAATCTTATTTATATTGTGATGAATAAAACCAAGATGCAATGGTATTACTTTTCCAATGGGAGCATTTCTTTTATTGAATTTGGATTTTAAATTTTGGTATAAAAAGCCATGGGTGAGTGTGTTGGTTTTGCTCGCAAATATCAAACTTAGAAGTTTAAAGGGCGCATGTGTATTAGAGTTGGAACCTCGAAATTTAACCCAAATCCACATGGTAAAAAGATAGTGGCCATCCTATTAAGTTGAAGAGAAACATTTACATAAATGAATGTTAGTAAAGAGTCATATAGTGAGAGTATTATTTGGGTTCTAAATGCTTATTGAAGTTGGGTTTGATTGCATGGAAATTTTATTGTTGGGGTTATGGTTTTTGAAGCATATGATTGAGGAGCTTCCGCAAATGATAGTAATTGTGAAATTTCCCAGAGCTGGAGTTTTATTTGGGCAGTTATTTGAGATGCATTTTTATATGCATAGTGGTGGCGAGATTCTGGGTTTTGCAGGGGTATCCT